>JARYZH020000782.1:0-68949 GCA_030021035.2 Notholithocarpus densiflorus
ATCTGTCAGCCACAAATTTAGGGATGGTAAACAAAGAAAAATAGTATGTTGGAAGGCTTGACAGAGTGTTTTTCAACAAAGTGAGTCTACTCCCTTTGATAAATAGAGTCGCTACTAGCTAGAAAGTTTCTTTTCCATCTAATCCAAATGGGATTCCAAATAGAAGTCGCCTGTAAAAAGTGTACCCAAAGACATTCCGAAATATTTCATTGGCAAACTACCCACCCTGCATTGAAGTATACCAGCTTAATCATCCAGGTTACTCACCTTCCTAATAGGGACAATTTTACTTTTCCCCACATTAACTTTCAATCCAGTAATTTCTTGGAAACATATAAGAGTCATCCTGATGTAAAACAATCATTCCCTAGAAGCATCCCAAAATAAGATAGTGTAATTAGCAAAAAGATGTGAGATACACTCTCCATCTGTGTTATTAAGCCTCACATGAAATCCATGTATTAAACCACTCTCCTCAATTTTCTTCAATATCTTGGGCAAAACCTCCATGATCAAATGAAACAAAAGAGGTGACAAAAGATCTCCTTGTTTCAAACCCCGTGTGCTTAAACCCAGTAGGGGGAGCCATTAACCAATGTTGAGAAATGAACAGTGGTGACACAGGGCCTAATCCACCTCCTCCATCTATCCCCTAAACCTGTTCTGCTCAAAAGATTAAACAGAGAATCCCAATTTGTTCGTTTTTAGACCCTTTAAACTCAAACAAATTAACCTAGTTATTTAGCCAAGTGATTAACTTAGGTAAAATTTTCAAATCTAGGTTAACACAAGTAAATCATATCATTGAAACAGTGTGGAAAATAAAGAACACAACAATATGATAACCTAGAAAAACCAAACCGGTAAAAAACCTGGGGAGGATTTAACCTAACTATCCTCAAGGTAAAACTGATCCACTATGAAAGAATTGAAGTTTTACAATAGCGACTTAGATCACTAACATCCTATTACTACCTCGAGTAGAAAACTTACTATCACGACCACGTAACAACTTCGAGTTCACAGACTACTTCTTTCTTGGATTCGCAGCAACCATAAGTACTCCCACTTGTGTTCTCTTTAAGCTTTTTATGTAGCAACTGAAACGATCACCAAGCTCTCGATATCAATCTCGATCTTGATAACCCTAAGTATGTATGAAGGCAAACACCTCTAGATCTCACAAGAGATTCATACACACAGCATAAACAACAACAATAAAACGTGGCTAGGGTTTTTCCTTTTATACTTAAGGCAAAACATTAAACCCTACACATCCTATGGGCTTGGGCTTGAGTTGGAAAATTCTGCAGAAAAACAATTTGCACGAGTTTCGATCAATCGAGTCTAATTTTCGATCAATCGAGCTTTGCAGATTTACACAATAAATCTTGCAGTACACTCGATTTTAACTTTACACAAAAACACATTTTGAGCAGCCTAAATCTAGACTAAATGTTTTGATCATGGTTTGCCAACATTACACATTAAAGTTCTAATACATTAGTTCCTAATTCCTTAGAACCTAACAAACTCCCCCTTTGGCAATCCGTGACAAAACACATACCAAAACAAAAATGCTCAAAGTTACAAAACAGCCCAACCAAAAACAATTCAACCTAACTACTATCTATCAGTTGTAGGTGTAGACAGCAGCATGACTGAATCAACCTGTATATTCCTATAACACTTAACAAACACATAAACGCATGAGTGAAAAATACAAGTAAAAACAAAATAAGTTCTTGATTTCACAAAATAGAAAATAAAGACATATATCATGAATAACCTCATAATATAAATCAATAATCAATGTAGCACAATGTGAAAAAAGAAACAGAAATAAAACATAAACATAATGTCTCCCCCTAACATATACATCTCATAAAAATAAATGAAAACAACATGAGCCAAAAACATAAGTACATCATGAAGCACCTAGATACAATCTAAATCTCCAAAGCTCCAAATAAAACAAAATCTCCCCCTATCCCCATCTATATGTACTCCCCTTTTTGTGACGAATTGCCAAAGGGCAATCACGACTCATTATCAAAAGGAGACGGTGGAGATCGTCTAGAACTTGCCACAGCAGCACGCAATGCCTGAAGCTCAGTGAGCACATCCACTAAAATCTGTCCCTGAGCCGCCTGAATGGTCATAATAGTCTCCAGCATACTCTGCAAAGAAGCATCGCTTGAAGAAGAAGTCGATGGAGGATCAACTGCGGCTGTGGGATCGACATACTCCTCAGTTGTAGGATCACCTGAAGAAGGAGGAGGAGGAGGTGCATCAAAGGAACACTCTACTCTAGGGCGTTTAGAGCTGGCTCTCATCTGAGCAGCTCTCTGTCGAAGGAAGGTGGCACCTATGGGAGCTATGATGTGTACGGGCTCAGAAGCAAGAAACTCATCTAACCCTAGATGCAACAAAATCCGATGAATAAAAACAGGAAAGAAAAGACCATGTGATTTAGAACTACTCCTATGAACCTTAACCAAAGAACGAATGAAGAAGGTAGGAAAACTCACAGGAGCGTCAATCACAAGAGCATACAAAAATGCACATCTCTCAATAGGAATGGAGTGTAAATGAGAAATGGGCCAAAGAGAATGACAAGCAATCCGGAAGAATAGATAGTTGAGCTCAGTAAGCTCATGAGTAGTGATACGAGCATCGGAACCCCATCGAATGGAAGTACTGATAATGTGAGACATAATCTCATCAAGGGGAGGGTCTTCATCATAAGGATAGACAGGCTGTTGTACCAAAGGTACACCAAGAGCAGAGGCCACTACCTGAGGAGTAATGACATACTCTTCTCCCCTTATCCAACTCTTCACAAACTGAATTTTGGATGAAGTGGAGTGGACAGAGAGGTTCGAGTAGAACTCTCTGATCAAAACAGCCGGAGGGGAATGAGAAATGTCCAAAAAAGGTAACCAACCCCGACTCTCAAAGTTCCTACGTATCTCAGGATCTAACTCATCAAGTATAACTTTACGCTTAGCCCACACAGATCTAAAGATATAGAGTTTCTCAAAATTCTCTTGGTGTTTCTCACTACGAAACCTCTCACTATCAAAAGCTGGAGTAGAGGTAGAGGTAGATGTCCTATGGGCTCTAGTCTTCCTAACCATGATGCTAAGGTTGGAAAGGATAGACAAAAAAGAAAAACAAAGAAAGAAAACCCAAGGGCAGACTGCATCAGACAAGGTTAGAGCAAAAAAAAAAACGAAAAAGAACAATCTAAATGATGCATGAACAGTATAACCACATGATGCATGCTCTAATGCATTGAGAAGAGTTCAATGTCACTTTAGAAACCAACAATTGACTTGGATAGAGAGTTTTAGTTTAAAAACCCCAGTTTGAAAATACCCAATTTCAAAAATCCAACCAAACTGACCAATTAATCATTATACTAGTTAGATAACAATATATAATGACATAATTAACCAATTACACAAGTCAATTTAACCAAATTAAGCCCAACTGAACAAAATCCCCAATTTGATGTAGTTTCAAGCCTTAGAATTTCAAAATTTTCCCAAAACACAAATTCAATCAAATTAAAGCATGGGATTCATGTTTATATCATCTAAGAACAAAAACCCAGTGATTTAATTTGAAAGAAAACATCTCAAAAATAAAAAACCCCAATATCCATTAGGTTTGAAAATTACACCTAAAATGCATGAAATATGTGAATAAAAAGAAAAAGAAGGGGTAAAAAGGACATACCGACACTTGAAGACAAAATCCATTAAGAAAAATTAGGAAGAAAACGACAAAAAGAAGGTTTGAGGTGGATCGGTCGAAGAGATAGAGCAAAAAGCTTTTTGAAAAGTTGAGTAAAGTGAAGAACACGTGAGAGAAAAAGCTTTTTAAAAACCATCAGATCGAATTTCGATCAGTCAAAAATTAGGTTTGATCGATCTAAAATCAATTTCAATTGATCTAGCACCAATTGAGCACCAATCGAGCCAGGCAGATTGTAACCTAAATTTTTATTGCATTTTCAATTGGTCAAGCAACAGGTTCGATCGATCGAAAATCTAGAAAAAGAAGTTTTTTGAAAAACAGAGCATTTTAATCAAAGCACATTGTTTTATGAATGAAATGCATGAGTATGAGATGAAAAGTTTTTCAAAAAGCCCTTGAATTGAACCTAGATCTTCCAAAAACAAGTTTTTCAATCAAATTGTCCTCAAAGCTCAAACATTTAAAACATATTTTGCATCAAAATCAAGGAAATTTTAATCTTGGATGGCCACAACAAGTTCACACACAATATAATGTACTAAGCTTAGCAAAAAATAACTTGTGTAGTGTGTGCAACTAGCAAAAGCTTGAGATACATGTGAGGTGATAAGTAAATAGTAAACAATCACAATTTCTACAAAAATCATCACATAAGTTTGAAAGTGACTATCACCTAAAGAGTTACATCATATAACTCTCACATCTCCTAGAAAACAAGCTTGCAATCATGTAAGTTTCTTGATTTGCCTCATAATGTACACACCAATTTTATTTGATTTAAAATTTATTCAGATAGCCAAAATAATGTACACATCAATTTTATTTCAATTTGAATTTTATTATAGGCCAAGGCTACATCTTATGTTCTTTTTAAGCATGTGCTACACTTTATCGAGTACAAAATCAGATGATATGCACTAAGATGTTCATGATTGGCTAGTAAACAGTGGTGAGATAGTTATTTATGCTTTTCTTTTAGGATTTTTTAGTCCTTACAATCAAAAGCATATGACTTCAAAATCAAGATCATGTGATCAAAAACTATAAACAACTCCCACACAACATGCATTACAAAGCTCAAACTAGTAAAGTGCAAAAAAAAAAAAAAGCTCATCCAAGCTAAAAAGGGTACATAAACATGTTATGTAAAGATAATATGGCCAACCATGATTTCGAATCCAAGAAAAATAATGCAAAACACATTTTTCTTCCTTTTTTTTTTTAATAAAAAAAAACCTAGCATGAAATGCATGAATGTTATGCAATGCAAATCCTAGAAACAAGGAAAACAAAAACAGTAAAGAATAATGGTCACAAAGAATAGAGAGATGAAACACAATGACCATGTCAGAAAGACTCAATTAGATCGAGCCTTTTGCATCCAAAACTTTTTAGATGCAACTCTTGCATTGGAGTTATTATTCATATTAGAATGCTTAGCAACTCCAGGATTGGAATAAAGGTTTAAAGCCTTTACTAATTCACCAATAAGTACCGTGGGATCTTGTGCTTGAGGCACAGGTACTTTTGACTTATTTGCTCGCTTAGCAGCTTGTAACTTGAAATAGTTTGGACGAATGTGCCCAGACTTTCCACAAAAATGACAAACCCATTCAAGTCTATCATGCACCTTGTCCTTAAGAGGGTTAGGAGTCTTAGGTTTAGACTCTTTGAGATCAACCCTAATCTTCCTAGGAGGTGTAACTTCTGCTGGTTTGACAATCTCACTCACAGGAGGCTCAGAAGAAGAAACAAAGTTTGTGGAATGATTCTTAGAAACAGTGATGCCATCTTCAAAACCTAGACTAGTTTTGTCTAAGGGAGACTTCTGAATACTCAGCATGTGTTCAAGTTTAGAACTAGCAGCCCTATTAGTTTGTTCTCTAGCAACAGATAATTCAAGTTCCAAATTTTTTGCTTTATCAAGCAATAACATGTTCTCAGTCTTCACCTTATCAAGAAATTCATTAGCATCAATCAATTTCAAGAGCAAAATTTTCTTATCACGTTCAAGAGAAGCAATTTTCTGTAAGCCTAAATCAACATTCATAGCATCCTTTGCAGCAACCTTGCAAAGTTTATTATAGGCTTCTTGCAAATCAGCACTTTCAGAGAGTTCCCCATCAAAAGGGTTCTCATCAATCACAACACTTTCATCAACTACAGCAGCAGCTGTGAAAGCAATGAAGTTTCCATCCTCATCACTACTAGACTCATGATCAGAAACTTCATCATCACTAAGGGTTACAGCCATAGTTTTACCCTTTGATCTCAAGAATGTAGGACATTCTGATTTCACATGACCATACCCTTGACAACCAAAAATTGTTGACCCATAGAATTATTTGAGGTTTGACCTGCTTTCTCTTTAGGTTTTTCAGCATTATTCACCTTTGTGGGTTCATTCCTCCTAAAATTTCTAGGTTCAGCATTGTTTTTACCTCTTGCCCTTCTGTTATTGTTCCTAAGAAAATTTTTAAAGTTCTTGGCAAGGTAAGCAATCTCTGTAGTAGAAAGTTCATCATCAAATCCATTCCCATCAACATCATCAACAAACTTAAGAGCCATTGATTTGGATTTGTTTGTCTTGGATAGGTCTAACTCATAGGACTGAAGAGATCCTACAAATTCATCAACAAGGATGGAGTCTACATCCTTGCTTTCAGTAATGGCAATCACTTTGAGTCTAAAGTCCTCAGTCAAAGATCTAAGTATCTTCCTAACAATCTTAGGTTGATCATAGATTTCACCCAAACTATAAGCATAATTAACAATATCATTAAGCTTAGCATAAAATTCATCAAAACTTTCATCATCAGACATTCTAATACTTTCAAATCTAGTTGTTAATTACTGCAGTTTGTTGATCTTAACTGCCTTTGTGCCTTCATGCACAGTTTGGAGAATATTCCAAGCAATATGAACAACCTCAACATTTGAGATCCTCTTGAATTCCTCCATAGAAACAGTATTAAAAATAGCATTCATGGCTTTGCTATTAAAAGCGGCTGCTTCTTTCTGAGAAGTTTGCCACTCACTAACAGGAGTAGTGGGCTTCTCCCATCCATATTCAATGAAATTTCAGACTCTTTCATCAATAAATTTCAAGAATGTTTTCATCCTTACTTTCCAGTAGGCATAGTTGTTCCCATCAAAGTGAGGAGGGACCACAAGAGAGTGACCGTGCTTCATGACAACAGGGGTCAAGGATCAACTTTTAGATCAAATGATCTAAATGCTAGAGCTAACCTGCTCTAATATCACTTGTTCATTTTTAGACCCCTTAAATACAAATAGATTAACCTAGTTATTTAGCCAAGTGATTAACTTAGGTAAATTATTCAAATCTAGATTAACATAAGTAAATCATATCATTGAAACAGTGTGGAAAATAAAGAACACAACGATATGATAATCCAGGAAAACCAAATCGGTAAAAAACTTGGGGAGGATTTAACCTAGCCATCCTTAAGGTAAAACAGATCCACTATGAAAGAATTGAAGTTTTACAATAGTGACTTAGACCACTAACATCCTATTGCTAGCTCGAGTAGAAAACTTACTACCATGACCATATGACAGCTCCGAGTCCACAGACTACTTCTTTCTTGGATTCACAGCAACCACAAGTACTCCCACTTGTGTTCTCTTTAAGCTCTTTATGCAGCAACTGAAACGATCACCAAGCTCTCGACATCAATCTCGATCTTGATAACCCTAAGTATGTATGAAAGCAAACACCTCTAGATCTCACAAGAGATTCATACACACAACATAAACAACAACAATAAAACGTGGCTAGGGTTTTTCCTTTTATATTTAAGGCAAAACATTAAACCCTACACGTCATATGGGCTTGGGCTTAAGTTGGAAAATTCTGCAGAAAAATAATCTGCACGAGCTTCGATCGATCGAGTCTAATTTTCGATCAATTGAGCTTTGCAGATTTACACAATAAATCCTGCAGTACACTCGATTCCAACTTTACACAAAAACACACTTTGAGCAGCCTAAATCTAGACTAAATGTTTTGATTATGGTTTGCCAACATTACACATTAAAGTTCTAATACATTAGTTCCTAATTCCTTAGAACCTAACATAATTCACATGATCATAGGCTTTTTCTATGTCCAGCTTGTAGGCCACATCCAGGATAAAACTCTTCAATTTTCTATCTAGGCACTCATTAGCAACGAGTACTAAATCTAAAATCTGCCTACCACTAAAAAACATCCATACTAGGTGCTCAACAATCTCAACCAAGTATCGATCACAACAGAAGCATCCATTTTGATGTCACAAATTTTGCCACAATGATTGATAAAAATCACATAAATTCTTCATAATTACATATAACTCACATAAATTATGCCAATAAGCATGCCATGAAAAAATACACAAAAATATTACAAAAGTAGGAATTAAATTGAGATTTTAAGAGAGAGAGAGAGAGGTCGTGTGGGTTGACAGTGATAGTGGGGCAGGGTGGGTTGGTTGCTGTGGGGGATGGGGGTGGTCAATGGATTGGGGAACAAAAAACAGCAAAAATAATTACAAAAAAATGTTCATTGTGGATTATCGTGGCTAAAACTGGTGGATTGCTGGTCTAATCTGTTGTGTTGGAAGAGCTTTGTTGGTGGCCTCGTGCGATGGTTTCTCTTGTGGTTTGGAGTGGTTAGCTAGGGGGAGGGAGTTGGCTACTTACTTGGGGGTTGGAGGGTGTTATGTTCTGCTCTCTGAAAATGTTTTATGTGTTAAGGCCAGGCCTAAAACATTTTAGGCCTCTCTCAATTGTGTTTTCCCACTCAACCTAAAATATTTTCAGGAAAACCAGGATTCACCTGCACCAAACACACAAAAACAATGAAAACATTTTTGGAAAGTGACAATCTTTTGCGTTACTGTCAACATATAAGGCTTCACGAACTATTCCTTGGTGGACAAAATATACAACATTTTTTCTTTGACAAGAAATACCAATTACTTCTTTAAAACAATACTTTTTTTTATTTATTTATAGAGATTTTTTTTTTTTTTTTTTTTTTGGGTTGTTGGCCATAACAGAAAATGTTTTTTTTTGGGGTGGAGGGGGGTTATTTACAGTAGGTCAGACCACTGAGTTGAATCCCGCTATTAACTTCAACAACCTGCTGCCTGCCGGTTGTTGGCTGGTTGTTTGGCTGCAGTTTGGGAGTTTTTCCAGCCTACTATGGTTGGTTCAGTTAATAATATTCTCCCCTCCCTCTCCGAACCGAACTGTGCCCAATCCAATCTTTGACCTTAGATATCCTATTTTTGGGGTTGGAACTGGCTTTGTGAAAGATTAACTGATAAGCATCATGCGGGTGCAGTTTATTATCATCACTTGGTATTTTCCACTACGTTGAGTTTGTTTTCTTTTAAAATTAGAATTTTATGTGTCCTTTGGTCATTGCTCTTTTTCTTTCAAGAATATTTTTTTTGAATTTATATTATCATGTTTCTTTATAATTTTAAAATGGATGGAAAACTTACTCAATTAATTTAGGGATATACTTGGTAAATCTCACATGTGCTTGTTCAATATATATCTTCTCAATCTTTTCTTTTCCTTTTTTTTGGGGATCATTTCTGTATAGGAAGTATAAATTTTCTTGAATTTTTTTTTTTTTTTTTTTTTTTTTTTTTTGCAGATGAAAATGGTGAAAAGCAAATAGCATCAGAGCCTCATGGTATGGTGTTTAACGTTGAACCAGTTAAGATGACTATTTCAAGTGAACAAAAGAAAATTGAAATTGGAGAAATTGGGAATTTAGCTTCACAAGAAAGACAACCAGAGCGTATACAGGTTGAGGAAATGCAACCACAAGCATTAAGTACTCAAGGAGTGGTGTTTGATGATGGAGCAGTTAAGATCCTTAAAAAGAAATTATAAAATTTCATATATTCGATTTTTTTTTTTTTTTTGTGATTACAATATATTCAAGTTATTTTTTATTATATTTTTTATAATATAATTTTTTTTTAATGACTACTCGAAAAAAAAAATTTTAGAGCCATCATTGCTCTCACATAGCTTTAGATATGGAAGAGAGAGGAAATGAAAATATAATTTTCTTGAGAAAAAACTTGAGACAAAAAGCCATAATGGCTTTGGCAGGCTTCAAGTTAGATTGAAATGTATGAGTTTTTCGTTTTATTTTTTTGTTAAAAAAAAAAAAAAAAAAAAAAAAAACTAATATGGTGTAGGTTGGATTTTTATTAGCTTCCGCGTTAGCTGGAATGTTTGAGGTTTTTGTTTTTTTTTTTTTTTTTAATACCCATTCTTCTTGGCTTATGTAAATGAATTGATGCACCATAATCTTATTATTTTATTATTAAAGAAAGGTTAGGATTTAAAGAACTTGATACCGAAAATAATTCTAAGAATTCTAGAGGATTTTGATCCTTCCACCATAAAATTTTTAAAATGTTAATCATTCACAATTAAATGTAATAGTAATGATTTTACCACACCATTAATATTCTAAAGGTTTGTTTGGAATCCACTTATTTTGTTAAAATTGAAAACTTTTTGCTGAAAGTACTGTAGATAAAGGTAAAAGATAGCTGAAATAGTATAGTGGAACCTATGAATAGTACCAAAAAGTACAGTGAGGCTCATGAATAGTAGCAAAAATAAGCTGAATAGTAAAATAAGTTGACAAAATTAATCATACCAAACGAACACTAAATATAAGCAAACTATGATAACATGATGAAGTACAAATAATTAAATTAAAAATTAATTTTAAATTGTTAGGATTTTAAGAATTCATTGAATTATATAAATATATATATATATAAAAATATATATTAATAGGTAAAACTTAGAGAAAGTTAAATTAGAATCCAATTTTGTGCTATGTGTCTGAATTTATGTGGGGACTACACGATAATTATCCACTTAAGTTTTTTAATTTTTGTGCCAAGTGAGTTAATGAGTACAAAATACTAAGAATCAAATATTAATGAACTATAAAATTTAAATAAATAAAAAACCAATCACATATACTAAATAAAAATCACTACACAACAAAGATCACCACACATTTTATCTTATTAAAAATCAGAAAAAAAAAATCATAAGTAGTATTAAATTTAGGTAAGAATAATTTGAAAGATAGTTAATCCCTTGGTTTCCATTAGCTATAGGATCTTCAAGTTGCTTGTAATGCTAATCTTGAAGCAATATAAAGATCTTAAGGGAAAAAAGAGCATTGCATAAGAAACATATGGTTTATGTGGTTTAACTTTTGGGCTACACTCATGAGTCAAAGATGGCAAGAATTATTTGACAATGAAGAGAGAATGATAAAGAAATTTCAATTAGAATTTGAAATTAGAATCCAATTTTGCATCATGTGTCTAAATTTATGTGGATACCACACTATAATTATCCACTTAAGTTTTTTAATTTTTGTGCCAAGTGAGTTAATGAGTACAAAGTACTAGGAATCTAATATTAATAAACTATAAAATTAAAAAAAAAAAAAATCAAGTATACTAAATAAAAACCACCGCACAACAAAGATCACCACATGTTCTATCTTATTAAAAATCGGAAGAAAAAAAATCATAAGTAGTATTAAATTTAGATAATAATTTTAATATGTGACTAATTATGTTTACTTTTTTAAAAAATAATTTGACTAATTATTTATATTTTTATGATAAAAATTGTGTTTAATTTTAAATGTATCTATACGTATGCATGTGTTACATGCTATTTTTTTTTTTAATAATTTGACTAATTATTTATATTTTTATAATAAATATTGTGTTTAATTTTAAATGCATTTATACGTTTGCATAAATTACATGCTAGTACAATATAAAAGAAAGAGCCATATCTGGGGTTTTGTCTTAGAAAAGAATGGTCTCCATATTCTTCTTATTAATAATATATATTAATTGTAACGATTTGATCCTAATCATCTGCATGGAAGGAGCAAAGTGAAATATACAAGTTTACTATTTGTTTTTTCTCAATTAAATATACAACATATATATTAAAAATGATATTAGGGCGAGAGAAACAACATGAAAGTAAACACACGAGGAGAATGGATGGAATGGGTAAAGTCAAAATTGGTGAGCCGAATTTCATCTTCTCAACCAAAATCCTTAAAAATCCGATCTTCACAAACAACACTTCATGGCCAAAATACAAAAGAAAAATATGAGAGAGAGAGAGAAAGGGACATGCAACTACTTTACCCTTTTTTTTCCACAACCCCACTCTCACTCAGTCTCTACTCTTTAAGTCTCAACCATCCTCAAATTCGTAGGTTCAGTTTACTTATTAATCTATATAGCAATAAAAGAGGTATCCCCATCCCCAATTCCCCGTATCTCCACGATGTACCAAAAATAGACTTTTTACAGTATTTTCTGCTACAACAACATAGGAAAAGACATATTATTAATTACTTTATTTATGACCCTTCTTCGTGTGGCTCCTAATATACTTGACCCCATAACATATCAATCAAAACAGGAAAACTACAGGATCACATAATTTTTCATAATTTTTTGCCACAATTATAACGTGGCAGAATGTGATTAGTGAAGAAAAAATAGTGGGTTCATGTATAAGTGATAGTTAACCACTCACAATTTGTCATGTCAAAGTTGTAGCAAAAAAATTGTGGAATAATTTGTGATCTTAGAATTACACGTCAAAAAATGTGTCTGCTTACTCTAGAGTCTAGTCAAACATTTTTATTGGCTACATGAAACAATATCTAAAGAATCTTAGTTTCAAAATTTAATCTCTCTTCTTCTTTTTTTCTTTTTTTTCCTTGTTTGGTAATGATAAATACCTGGGTTTTCTTCTCTTTACAGAAATGAGTTTTTTTTTTTAAATTTATTATTATTTAATTTTTTCCCCTATTAAGTTATTTCAACTTATTAAAAAATTGAAACTTTTTTTTGAGAGAGTTTCAACCTATGGCATCCGCTTTTGATAATAACTCTTTAGTATTTATTATCAAACCAAGATACCAATCGATTTTTGGTGTAGGCGAGAATTGAATCTCAAATCTCTTATTTAACCATAAAAATTTTTACCAGTTGAACTAACTGAAACCCACAAAAAATTGAAACTTTTAACTCAATAAGGCACAAGTACAACACATTAAAACTCTGTGGCAACAACTAAGGAAGCCAACCAAACGGGCCAAGCCATGATCCAAACTCCAAAGGGAAAAAGCAATTGTCATTTGCCAAATTTGAGCGCTCTCTCTCTCTCTCTCTTTTCCTTTCACTTCAGGCTTCTGGATTGCCCACATATTAGGCCCTAATGGGCTAGTAGTCCACTTCACTGAGTAACGGGCTACTCAGCCCAGTAAGTTATACAACTCTTTGTCACACTGGGTTACTTATAACTCTTATAAAAGAAACAATATTCCGGGTAATGGGGAAAAAACTTTAAAAAACACAGAAAAAAATTCAAAAACATCAACCGAACTTTAGGTCAAAATCATATTTAACCCTTATTCTTGTAATTTTAAATTAAGGTCCTTAAACTTTGAGAAATGGCAGAATTAGTCCTGTGCAGCCCATAGACAACTCGAGGTTGGGTACCTTGGACAAGTATTGTAGATGATAAGTATCGTGGATGAGCATCAAGTCTAAAGATACAATTACTCCCCCCCATTATGAGGAGCAGCAGTTATATGCTTAAAATCTTGCTCATAATTAAGATTGTGAATGAATCAAGTTGTTTATGAACAACTCGAACTCGACTGAGAAAAAAACTTATTTATGTTTGTTTGTTTAGCAAACAAGTCAAACTCAAGCCCAAGTTTATGTTCAATTATTAAATAAGCCAAGTTCAAACATAATAATATGTTCTTAAACAAGCTTGTGAACATAAAACTCAATTTAATTATATATAATATTATATTTTGGGGGTAATTACACCCAAACTTAAAGAAGAAAAACACTTTCCCCCATTGACATCCGATTGACCAAACTTTGTTAAATTAATATTAAAAATATTGTGTACTAATCTACCCTTTGCTTAAGGGAAAGTTTCCAAAATTATCTTATTTCATAATTAAAATTAATATTTTTTTTAAATTTAGAATTAAAGTGTATTTTAAAATATTAAATGTGAATTTTTTTTCTTTTTTTCAATGGGTAATAGAGATATTTTTCATTGCAAGTGTTTTGATGTTTGATAAATTTGCATTTTTATTCTAAATTTATCATTTATTTTCTTACAAACCATTGTTAAATTTTTGTAAGGAGATTCTTATAAAAATTTAGAATATTTCATTATTAACATAAACAAAATGGTTCAAAGATAGGCAAGGGTGGTGTAGCTCCTCCATTTCAAGCAGTGTTGCTCAGCTTCTCTTTGTTTGTCAGAAAAGTATTTGGGGTTTGAAATAGAGAAAAATTTGGGAAATTTTTTAATAATTTTAGAGTTTTGGGCTTTGAATTAGAAATTTATGTGGCAATGAGAAATGTGGCTTGATTTGATATGAGTCGAATGGGGTTCTTGTTGTTGCGGTTCTAAGAATGGATGTGCTAAAAGTTTGCTTGATCCATCATGGTTTACGGGGTCAAGTAGTGTGTGACAAGTTGTGAAAGCTGTTGTGTGGTGGAGAAGGGTGGTTGTTAACGGTTAATTAGTGGTATTATTTTCTACTTGTCTTATAAAAGTTGTGAAAGTATATTTGAAATTCATAAAATTATTGAAAAGTTTTCAATCAATTTTGCTATTTTTATATAATTAATGTTTTAATTAATTATGGTATCATTACGTCTCAACCTTCGGTCCAACAAACCTCTCTATTTTCCGGTTATTTCAATGCTTTTAGTTTTTAGAACCATAACTATAAATTAGAATAAGGGAGAGGTCGGTTTAATAAAAGAAAATTCACTTTTTTTAAAAATAAATAAATAATATAATAGGGTAAATTCCATTAACATTCCTAAGGTTTAGGCTAATACCAATTAAGTTCAAAACTTTTCAAAACTAACTAATTTGGTCCTAAAGCCAACTTAGTCCCTAAAACGGTTAAGAAAAAATAACCAACTGTTTATGGACTAAGTGTTTGTTTGGCATGATTAATTTTGTCAACTTATTTTTACTAATATTTATGGGCTCTACTGCACTTTTTCGTATTATTCATGAGTCCTACCATACTATTTCAGCTAACTTTTACCTTTATCTACAGTACTTTCAACAAAAAGTTTTCAGTTTTGACAAAATAAGTAGATCCCAAACAGACCCTAAGTTGGCTTTAGGGACCAAATTAGCCAATTTTGAAAAGTTTTGAACCTGGTTGATATTAGTCTAAACCTCAGGATATGTTAGTGAAATTTACCCTATAACATAATAGGGTGCCACCAGGTTGTAAAATAGGCAAAGAAAAATCACATTCGCGTAAAAACTCATAACATTACAGAGGCTAGGTGCTTCAACATTCACGTACCTTTCTGATTTATTTGGATGCTAAACGATGATGATACTTTAATTATCACTTGACAATACGAGAGATGAGATTGTAAAGTATCTTTAGTAATGAAGGCAAGCTTATTATATCTTTAGAAAGCTAACTGAACACAAGAGCTAGAAAAATAATTGCTGCAACATTCCTTTCGGTAGAATTGAATGCAACAAAATACAGAACATCAAAATCAGACATGAAAACTTGAAAACAATCTACAGGGGTTTGTAACAAGTATACATGATACAAAGAATTAGTTACAACTTATAACAACAAAGCATAGAGACGCTGAAGAGGGATAATCAAGATGTATACATTGGAAAACGTAAACTTTTCTGCCTGTTATATGATAAATTACAAACTAAATGAAATGACCAACAATTGCACACCTTGCCCACCAACATACACATGGAAACAAATAGAATTCAATTGTAATTTAGCTCTGTAGGATCTAAAATATCACTCCTTAAAATCGCAGCTCAGACGGTAAATACCAAAATGAGTTGGTTCTCAGTTTAAAAGGCACGATACGATATTATGTATAACTTTGTAGCCTGCATTGCAGATCAAGAACTATGTCAACTTCGGCCTTTGGTTTTCTCATGTTTCCCATTTTGGATTAACAGCTGGTATGCCAACATAACAAATTAACAAAAGCACAAAATAAAACAATTATGAGAATGCATTCAAGAAACATGATAAGAATAATGCACATCTCTACAGTGTGTAAACATAGGGAATGGAGTATTCAGTATTTTATACTTTTTCTTTTTGTCAAGGTGCACAATACTAAAACTGCAAATATATACCTCTATTACATCAGAATCTGAACAACCAAAACCTAGTGTTGCAAAAACTTAGCTTGCCGAAGCTGCTAAATTGTTTATTTACTAGCCAAATTTCATTTTCCAAAGCATCAGGATGAACCACTCAGTCAACAGACAATGTTAGTCAAAGCCCACTACCCATGTGAATATATCTTATTAAAAACAGACACTCACACACACAAAACACACACGTTGGATGCTTAGGGTTCTGAAAACTGTGCACTGCATGGATTACCAATCCAAGAGACTATCCATTCATTGGAATGCCCCGGCTATGAAAGGCGAGTTAAAGCAGATGCAAGAAACTAGGATTTGCAAAATTGTGATGCATTTAGAAGTTCACCATCAGTTACTCTTGGTAGACTAGAGTTGATGCGACATACATGTTCATTAAGTTTATTATTAAAAGGCTTCAGCATCTGTGTAAAAGAAATGTCCAATAAAGCATTTTCCACAAGCCAGTAATTGTCATTTTAGCGTGCATTATGAGTCCACATACCTCAATCTACAGGTTCTGATGTTTGAGACTGTTGCTCCTCAATTAAAGTTTGAACTCTCTGCAGTAGATACGAGACACATATACATATGATAAGAAAAAAAAGCATAGCCAACTTATAGCGTGAATAATCTTTGCATTAGTTTTCTACCTTCACAGAACTTCCAACCTCCTCTAGTTTTTGTAGTAGTATTAGGTCCCCAGATTGTGGAATGGAATCATGCCTGAGAGATTTTGATGGGGAAACCAGCTGTTGACAAAAGTGAGACATAACATAAGGAAACAGGAGGTGAGAGGAGGGACTTCAAGAAGACAAAGTTCAAAAAGTACAATCAATAAGAGGGCTTAGTTAGCCTTTTTCTTTCCCTGCAGGGTTTCTGGTTCATTACTAAAATGCCATAATCTTGATTGTGCAAGAATAACAAAAGTAACATAATTGAACATATTAACCAGAATAGAATTAAAAATGACACTGGTTAATGCTTTTCTAATAGTATGTTGGCAGAACCAAGCATACAATGATTGACTTACCCTAAAATTTGGAACATCTTCAATTGTGGAAACTTGTCGAGAGAAACCCTCACTTCTCATATTTGCAAGACGCATTAGAACAGCCTGAAAAGTGCATCAAAGGATATAAAGGAATTCAAATCTATCAACCAGAAGTCAACAGACAAAAGCGAGTTGAAATAAAGACTACCTTCCTGAAAGCACGTGGATTTGCAATACCCTGTATTTGAACATCATCACTTGGGGGCCTTCTTACACCAACATTTTCAATTCTAAGAGAGTAGACACCAAAGAGGGATTGCAAATATCCTGAAAATAACAAAAAAGAACCCTAAATATTATTAGGATTGAGTTAATGGGAGACCATACAATTGAAAATTGAAATATGTATCCACATATTGTATGTGGTTGCAATTATACATTTTTGTTCAAATTTAGGCATCAGACTTTTGATTGAGTTTTAGGCAAAACAAAATTTTAAAATTTAAAATTTAAAAACATAATTGACAGTGGACTTTTTACTTGAGCATCCAGGTTCTATCATACCCAATTTTAACAACTACTAGGTCAAAGTCAACAAAATGTAAGCTTTATAAGGCTACAAAATGTAAAGCTCTTGTACTTCAATTATTCCGATGTACACTCAACCTTGAGCTGGAAAATCAGTCCTCATCGATCATTACTTGTTTTTGTTTTGGGCAACTACAAAGCAATTAGCCATTACATAATCCTACTTAAAGAGCTATACTGATAGAAACAGTCAGCAAAAGAATATTAATAAGTTATGGAATAATGCAAAAGAACAATGCAAGCACTTTACCTTGTTCAATTACAAGGTCAGAAACTGAAGGCAACAAGACATGCTTCTCTTTCTTCAACACTCCAAAGCATGGAAATGGCACTGGCTTCGTAACCTAAGCTAGAGAAAACAAAGTATTATCCACTTGAATCATTCATTCTTGATTCCAAATAGCATCAAAACTATTATCTTAATTCCACCTGAGAAGAATGATCAATTCACGAGTCACTAACTCTATATTTGACAAACAAAGGTTAATACATTGGCATTCAACACTCCGAAGAACGGAAATGGCACTGGCCTCGTAATCTAAGCTAGAGAAAACAAAGTATTATCCACTGGGATCATTCATTCTTGAGTCCAAATAGCATCAAAACCATTACCTTAATTCCACCCGAGAAGAATGAACAATTCATGAGTCACCAACTTCATTTGACAAACAAGATCAATATGTTGGCACATCCAATAAAAAAAACGATGAACTACTCAAAAGTTCATCAAAAGAACTCAGCACAACAACTTTGACAAGTGATACCCAATAAAATCTTGTTCGCTAGAGCTTTTTTTCCAGTTTATTCAGCTTGTGTACAATTTTTTTAAAGCTTTTACATTTTATAGGTACAATTATACTTTTACCCAGTTTATTTTTCAAGCCCAAAATACCAATGAAAATAAGCTCCTCCCAATGACAAAAGCAGTTTGGAGAAAAATTCCATTTATCCATTACATGACAATTCAACCAATCATGATTCACTTAAATACTCTTAATTTAGATGACCCAATTCTCCAAAGAAGCTCCTTTTGCTTACATTAATTAATTTGCAATGATCCCAACAATGAAAAAAAAAAAAAGCAAGACATGGGGTTGTGAAATTACCTTGTAAACAATGGAATTCGGAGTGAGAAAGAGCTTTCTGGAGCGAATATCTTTGCGGAGTATGTATCTGCGAACTGGAACATAAAGAAGCATGAACAATCCGATTCCCCAAGCCAGTATCAAAAGCAACGAGTACACAACCCACTGAGCCGTCTGGTACTTCACGAAATTCTCTTCCATCTCCTCAAACGACGCCGCGTACAACACCGTTTCCTCTTCAGCTTCGGCTTCGGCACCCACCTGAATCTGAGAACCAGTAGGAGTTGACAACAACAGACCTCTCTCCAAGCTATCGATTTCCACAACCTCGTTTCCAGATCCCATTTCTTCTTTCACTTTAACTATTCAAAATACTAATTTTTTAGATAGAATTTTGAGGAAAAGAGAAAGTGTGGAAAAGATTTTACCTGATTGATTTGCCTTTTGGGATTTTTGGATGAAAGTCTTCAAAGCGTGGAAAGTGTGTAAACGAGCACTAGCAGAGGGAAATGAAATGAGAAAGACAGTTGAGATGAGTTTTTTTTCCGACCGGAATATTTTTAGTATCTTTATGTTTTGAGACTAGAGAACTAGAATTGTGGGGGTATTCAAAATGTAAAATGCAAAGCTCAACTTGTAGTGCTGGGTGAGTGGGTTTTTGTGTTTCCCACCTAAATGTCCAATTATAGTTAAGTTTTTCAAGTTTTTTTTTTCCTGAAAAATAAAATCGAAAAAGTAATATTAACAAAATATATATATGTTTTACCCTTTGAAAAAAAAATGTATTTTTTAAAAGGACCATGTTAACTGGTATTGGAAATAGAATTTAAGAATACATTCAAGTTAATAACATAGAATTAGGCTAAACTCCACAAGTATAAGTGCTTGTAGGGTGTGGGAGGTAAGGGCCGGAGTTCAAGTCTCTAGGAGGGAATTTCACACACATATACACTTAAATTAGGCTAAAATAAAAATTCTATCTTGTATCAAAAGTTAATAACATAGAATTTTTAAGAATACATTCAAGTTAATTTTGTAAGGACTTGAGAGCCATTTTTAACCTTAATTAAATTTAAATGTATAATTTTTTATATTTTTAACGTAAGTAGGTCCTCTCGGAAGTCTTCAAAACAAGTGTTACAACACCCTATTAATAAAAACCTTAGAAAAAAGCGTATTTTCAAGACGAGCACTTGGTTCATTTGAGACTCTTGTCATTGAATAAACATTTCAAATAATGTATACATCCAAAAGAAACAAATCCATCAAAAACAAATTATCAAAGGATATTTGTATAATATACCTAAATTTATAGTAACTCATTATAAACAATAAATTAAAACAAATATTGTGGTTTTTAGTTAACTCAAATGGTAAAATATCTTATGATTAAATAAGAGTTAAAAACTAATTGGTGTTTTGGTCTGATAATAAAAAGTTATTATCAAGAATAGATGCCATAAGTTGAAATTCTCAAAAAAAAAAAAAAAAAAAAATGCCTTGCTCTCTTACATTTTATGAATATATAAATAATTTATATATTCATTTTTTTTTCCTCAATGAATTTGTTGTATCATCCCTAAAATATTCATTTTCCCTCAAAACTCTTACAACCATCACTCCTTCTATCTACGTAAAATATTTTTAAATAATATTTTAAAAAATTAAATAAAAATTCTGATTTTTTTAGAACAAAAATTCTTAATTTCAAAGTTAATAATTAAATGGGCTTTTTTTTTTCTCAACAAAGTAAAGGTGTACATTTCAAAAAGAAAAAAAGAAAAAGTAAAGGTGTTAATGGGCTTGGAAGCCCAGGAAAATTAACCCCACAATAGAACCCAACCCTACCTATGCCATTCTCACGCTCACCATTGAACTCAATTCTCAGTAGTCATGGCGACAACGAAGAAGAGAAGCGAAAACCCCACAAAAACAAAAGACGCAGAGACTAAGAAGAACACCAACAACAACAACAACAACGAGATTTTCGCATCATGCTCTTTCTCCAGCCTCGGCCTCCACTCCTCCTTATGCGACCAGCTCCGAGGTTTGTGTCTCTCTCTTCTTGTACCTTGTCTGACACAAATAAATTACATACATAGAACCAAGCAAGCAAGCAAGAAAGTACCCCAAAAGCAAAATAAACTCTTTTTTGTTGTCTTAGTAATCGCAAAACACACGGCTTGTTAATTGTTAGTATATTGTAAAAACAGACAGGATGGGCTTCGAAGCTCCCACGTTGGTACAAGCCCAAGCCATTCCAGTTATTCTCTCTGGTCGTCATGTGTATCCTTCTCTTCTTACGTTGTTTTGTTTTTTTGGGTTCATATAATATTTGGAGAATTGGGGTGTTATTGTTTCTTTAACTAAGCACTTTGTAGACTTGTGAATGCTGCTACTGGTACTGGAAAAACTATTGCGTACTTGGCTCCAATTATTCATCACTTGCAGGGAAAACAGCCTCGTATTCAGCGTTCTGATGGAACTTTCGGTACATTTCTCTGTCTTTCTTTATTGGGTCAGCTTTGTTCTCACCACTCTCTAATCTTGCAATTTATGCTTAATTGTTGAGCTCCCCCATTTTGAGTTTTTAGTTGATAGTTCTGACTATATCATACCAAAGTGTAAATCTTTGTAATGAATTTAGAAAATTTTTTTTTTTTTTGGGGGGGGGGGTGGGGGTTAACGGTTTTCTCTCATTTATCAGTTTGGTTTTTGGAAAATGTTTAGTGGTTAGGAATATATTCATTCCAGTCACTGCCATTGTAGTTTGTTTTTTGGGTGCGTTTGGTTCCTTAGCTTTAGCTTATCTTTTGGTACTAGCGTTGGTCCTTGTACCAACGCGAGAGCTATGCATGCAGGTTTATGAAATCTTACAGAAGTTATTGCACCGTTTTCATTGGATTGTCCCGGGTTATATAATGGGTGGTGAAAACAGGTCAAAGGAGAAAGCCAGGCTCCGCAAAGGTCAGAATCATGTCTAGTTTTGATATTGATTTTTTTATTATTTCTTTTGTCATATATTTGAACACATCCCTTAATAATATGTTGGATTTTCACCTGGTCCATTTCAGGCATATCTATTCTTGTTGCTACTCCTGGGCGCCTCTTGGATCACTTAAAGAATACATCATCATTTTTGCACACTAATATGCGTTGGATAATCTTTGACGAAGCTGATATGTATAGTCTAAAATCTCTAGTTGCTATGTTTTTTTATACCATAATATATATAATACTGTTCCACCTGATGTATTCTTTTCACGCTATCATGCTGTCATTAACTCTCCCTGTGCTTGACAGGATTTTGGAATTAGGATTTGGGAAAGAAATAGAGGAAATACTAGATCAATTGGGTTCAAGGCCAAATCAGTTTGCTGGCAAAGAGAGTGCTGTTTCATGTAATTCTGAGCCTCACAGACAGAATTTGCTATTATCGGCTACTTTAAATGAAAAAGTTAATCATCTTGCCAAACTTAGTTTAGAGAATCCTGTTATGATTGGCCTTGATGACAAGAAGATACAGCCTGCATTATCATCTGAAGATTTTGAATCTTTGGGATTTGATGTGAATGATGAATTAGAACAGCCTGATAAATTGATGAGCTCTTCAATTGCAGATTTTAGAGTTCCATCTCAATTAGTTCAGAGATATGTGAAAGGTATATGCTGATATAAAGCTTGATTTTGTGAATCTTTACAGCTTTGTATATAAAGGTTCTGATCGAATTTGTATGCAGTACCCTGTGGCTCACGGCTAGTTGTACTTCTTTCCATTCTAAAGCATCTTTTTGAGAGCGGACCTTCCCAAAAGGTAAGATCACAGTTGAACTTTAAACTTTCATTGTTTTCTGTATCATGTGAGGCTTTATCTTTTGTAATGCTCTAAACTGCTTTAAACTGGATTTGGTGGGTGTAAAGGATTAATAACATGTTAAACTATAGCTGTGTATATCCTTCTTTCACTTATGTTTCTAATACTGTAGGATCTGGAGTGTCTGGTAATTCTGTAATTTGTGACTTATGAAAAGTTTCCAGTGTAATATTGCCCCCCCACACTCCCCACAAAAAAAGAAAAGGAAAGAATAGAATACATAATTAAAATAGAATCCTTGTGTCTGGTCTATTTTGCTTATAGGGAGTTTCCACAGAGCAAAAAGTGAATACTCTTTTCTTTTTGCTTACATGGGTGTCTAGAGCTCTTGGATAGCTTGACTATTCCCCTGAGTGTATATAGTCCCCCATCCCACACACCAGGGAATTACAGGGATGAATTCCTTGGGGGTGGCCCCAAGATGTTGGCTAGGAGTTTTGAAACCTTGGGAACCACTAGACCAAGGCCTTGATTTATATATATATATATATATATATATATATATATATATATTCAATAGTTACAACATTGAGGGAAGGGATATTTGAACCCTGGCTCTACTCTTAAAGGAGAATAGGCAATGCCACTAGGATACAAGGCTAAGTAAATGTAGAATGTGCTGACTTTTCTTGATCTGTCTAAGAATTTAATGCCATATTCATGTAGTCTGGATATCTTGGTGACTTATTTTCAAATTTCTAGAGTTTCCGATTGTGAATGATGTTATGTTAGAAGACTAGTTTCCAGCCAATCTCAGAGTGCCAATTACATTTTTTCAACTTTCATAAAATGCATTCTTAGAAAAATTGCCATATCCTTATGCATTCCTAACATTTAAAAAAAAAAAAAGGAACTTTTTCGATGATAAGTGCATTGGTGCTTTCCAGATTGTTTATACAAGTTTATTTTCATTAGATAGTAAATATATTCTTCTTATGGTTTGATTTGTCTAAGTTCACTCACATACTCATTCTACAGATTGTGGTATTCTTTTCAACATGCGATGCAGTGGATTTTCACTACTCTCTGCTAAGTGAATTCAAACTCTCCCCTAATACACAACCAGAGGAAGAACTAAGACCATTGTTCATTAGAAGTAAAACTTTTCGATTACATGGGAATATGAAGCAGGAGGATAGAAGAACCACATTTCAGGCTTTTAAAACAGAAAAATTAGCTCTTCTCTTATGCACAGATGTTATTGCTAGAGGCGTGGATATTCCAAAAGTTAGATTTATTATACAATATGATTCTCCAGGGGAGGCTACGGAATATGTGCATAGGTATATCAGAGGCTTCTGCTTCTTTTTTTTCTTTTTTTCTTTTTTTAAATTTTAACTTTTGTATTTTCTCTCTGGGTGACTTTTAGTGGTACCAACACTTCTTATGTTTATATCATGGTGTGCAGTCTAAGATGACCATTCAATGAATTTTGACTTGGAAATTAGTTGGCAAACATTATGATATAATTTAACTCTATATATGCTCATGTTATTCACATTAGATTAATGCTTGTGGCGAGCTTGTTACAACATTTCATCTGGTTGACTGCATCTCAGAACAGCGGCATCCTAAATAATCATCCGAACATATTTGAAAAATATAGCAAATGGATATTCCCCACTTCTTATTGGACTCCTGCATTACTATTCTCTGATCTGAAGTTACATTTAGCGTTCACTGTCATAGAGTTTTATTTCTGAGTACATGAGATTCCCCTGGCTGGGTTTTTAAAATATGTAATCCAGCCAATGCAGTATTTCTTGTTGGTGTTGTATAAATGGTCCATAGGAAGCTTAATCCTCTCTTTGATCCATGATGCAGGGTTGGCAGAACTGCTCGGTTGGGCGAACGAGGAGAGGCATTGTTATTTCTGCAACCAGTTGAAATGGACTATTTAAAAGACTTGGAGAAACATGGCGAGTCTTTAACTGATTATCCCCTCCTTAAAGTCTTGGATAGTTTCCCATTGTATGATCAGAAGCGCCATGTCAAGAAGTTTCTCACCTTAGACTTACATCCTTGGGTTCTATCTCTGCAGAAGGCACTTGAATCATTTGTTGTGGCCCAGGTATAATCTTGCACATTGATCCATAAGTATTCCTGCAACTTGGGTGGTATATTAGGATGATTACATATTTGATCTTTAATATTATTATGTTGCATTCTAAATCTAACTTTTTTCCTTCTCATCTATGCTTTATTAGCCAAGCATGAAGAAACTGGCCAAGGATGCTTTTTGCTCCTGGGTCCGTGCATACACTGCCCATCGCGGGGAGCTGAAAAGAATATTTATGGTGAAGAAACTTCATTTAGGGCATGTCGCAAAGAGCTTTGCATTGAAGGAACAACCTTCCTTGGTTGGTAAGTCATTTCAAAACCAACAAAGGAAGAGAAAGAGAGAAGAAAAGCAGAAGGGACTGTCGAGATCAAAAAAGAGGAAATTTGTCGGTAAAAACATGAACAAATAATACAAAGCAGCAAACAGTGACAATTTGAAAGTTGAGAGTTGTACTGCTGCTGAAGCGAGGCTGGCCAATTGTTTAGACTTTAGAGCTCTTCCAAAGTCTGTAGCAGACAATGGCTAACAAATGAAGGTTGAGGGTGAGGGACTTGAATAGTTCATTGCCTCCACCCGATTCATTTTGCCATGGGCCAGGTGATTGCATATGCGAAAGGTATTTATTTGTGTATTCAGAGAGTTCAGGAATGACAAAAGGCTCATGTTCTTCTATAGTCACTTGGGATCTTGCATTGAGATTTGATGATCAAAGTTTTGACACACAGACAGTTTTAGTTTCCAGCCATGATACACGCAATCTGAAGCATTCTATTTTTACAAGTGATTCTAGGACCACACATTATTTCACAATTTCTTTGTCGCAACTCTAACATGGCAGGCCGTCGGCAATGACATAATGGAACCTGTTCCTTTTGTTAAGCTACTGATATAGCTCAACTACCCTACCCCATGTGCTTTACTAAAACTATAGCTTGTTCCTTTGATAAGCAAGAACCTAAACCCGACAACATTTTTAGTTGTACTATTTTTACTATTCCATTATAGTATTTTAGAGGTAGTCCAAATCCATGTCATTCCCTAATCTGACATGCTCAAATAATGGTTTGGTTAACAATATAATATCTTCTAGTTTTTCCTGCCAAGTCCAAATCCATTGGGTTCCACTTCCACAAGATAGATGTAAACAATTCATGTTAGTTGAAACCTGTTCCTCTCCTTTTTAAAGGCTTTTTTATTTTGTCTCTGAAAGATTATAGAAAGTGGGAACCTTTTTGTTTACTATTAATGTCCTTCAAATCATTCAAACTTCTTTGTATGTAAACTATTCTTTTAGCTGAATTAAGCCAATGATGGGCCCAGAAAAAATGTCAGCAAATAGTGGATAGGATGTTGAAATTGCATGAAATAATTGGATATATCTAAATCTAAAGAGTCAAAATCAGAGGCACATGGGCTGAAGGAATGGGCTGGGGCCCAGCAATGCCAGTCCAAACTTGAAGGCATTAAATGTATCGAACGCATTGACAAATGTAGAACTACAACCATAAACACAAATGATGAATTTGGTACGTGTGTTTAAGTAACAGTTTTCAATTTTTTTAGAAATACGTGTGGGTGAAAAAGTGTGAAAATGGGTATAATGTTATTTAAAAACTGAAAACATGTGTTTAAAATGATGTACCAAACAGCGAATGTCCGAAGTGTACATCCCAACCTCAGGTGAGTTTAGTTTAGCTTTCCTTTGTTGGGTTCTCTTTTGGGCCCACACACAGCTAGACCTCGAAATTAGGCCGGTGTTAATTTCATTTTAGGCCCAGCAACCATGTTTTGGCCCACTTGACGTCCCCTTTGTCGGGGACACCACCATGTCCAAATTTCTTTCTTGATTCTGACTTTTACTATTTCATTTTGATTTTTTAAAGGTACAATGTATTTATATAATATATATTGAAGTATGAACTCCGTAAAGACTAAGTTAATCCACTTTCATTTCATTAATACAAGTATAAACCTTAATAAATTATAAATAAATAAATAAAGTATCACATTCTGAAAAAAAATTCATTAACGTTTCATAATGAATGAATTTTATAACTTCTTTGAAAAATAGAATAAACATTTTAAAAAATCAGTGTGTTATAATAAATAAATTGCATAAAAAGTAAAACTAAGTATATAAATATAGGTCAAGAAACTATCTAATTTTTGCTTACTAAATAATATCCTTGGCAATGGTTTTTTCGAAAGTGACAAAAATTCAAAAAGAAATATCAGTAGTATTAAATTTAAGTACTAAATTTGTAAATGTATCCAATTGTGGTTATTTCTAAAACACCTGCATAGTTGGCAAATGGCAACTGATCAAAAAAGAACATCAATATTATTAATTTAAGTATGAGAGTTCTTTTTTTTTTTTTTTTTTTTTTTTTTACAAACCATAGAATTTCAATCAATGGTCATTAGGTGAAGACACTTAATTGATTTTTGGTGTAGGTAAAGTTAAAACCCTAGATTTTTTATTCGACGACAAGAGACTTTACCAGTTGAACTAACTAAAATTTATAAGTAAGAACAATTCATATGTATCTAATTGTGGTAATTTTTAAGTTTATCTTTACATATGCAAAGGGCTATAAATAGTTAATATATTTGAAATGGAAGTTTAATAAAGGACTGATTAATTCATTATAACTTTTTGTTAAGTGTCCTAATTAGATTTCAAAATTCCACTTTAACTTTATGTGCCAAGTGTCTCATTTAAGACTATTTCAAGCCATTTAAAGGAATATTCATGATTCCAGTATTCCACCCATTTGAAACTACTTCAAACTCTCTCCAAAAAAAAAAAGAGAAACTACTTCAAACTCAATAAGTATTAACAAAAATACTTGTATTGCGATAAAAAAAATTTTAAGTTAAGAAACAAAAATTAAAAAAACTATTTACATACTAGAATTGAGTAATCTAGTAATTTACTTACTCTAGCAAACAATATTCTTACTAAGTTCTTTTTAAGAGTTGGTAAAAATTCAAAATGAATATTAACAACATTAAACTTTTTTTTAAGAGATAATTACAATATACAGCCAATTCCACAGCTCAAACATTTTCTCTCTAAAATTCCAAGCACTTTATATATATAATAACAATAGTAGATCTTAAATTTCTTTAGAAATAAATTGAATTTGTTCATCGACAAATGACAAGATATTCACATGTAATTTTTTTTCAATGTTCAAAAAAATAAATAACATGTGAATTTATTGAGTCGAGTCTATTGATGGCACATTCCGCATTGCGAATACGCAAAGAGAACATGGGTGTTGAGTGTTATGCATTTTGTATTACATGATCAATTCATGTTACGATACATTCAAATGCATGGCATTGGCATGTTAACCATTATGCGTCACAGAGAACAAAAAGTTGCAAATAATGTGACTCCAGGAACAACAATTTCATTCATAAATTGATTCCCTTTTTAAAAATAGAAATCCTTTTGATCTTTTCAAGTGTTGTAATGTAAGTATATGTCTGTTTTGGAACTTAATTTTTTTTTTTTTTTTTGGGTGAATATTTAACAAATGCCCTAAAGGCATTGGTTTAGAAAATATTTTTAAAAACTTTTTATAAAAAAAAAAAAAAAAACTAATTTTTT
Organism: Notholithocarpus densiflorus; assembly: GCA_030021035.2. Lineage (NCBI taxonomy): Eukaryota > Viridiplantae > Streptophyta > Magnoliopsida > Fagales > Fagaceae > Notholithocarpus > Notholithocarpus densiflorus. The sequence goes on from JARYZH020000782.1 coordinate 28,294, forward strand.
GACAGTTTTTATATTTCTCAAAAAAGTGGTATTAAAACTTTTTTAAAATAGCCTATTAACAAATGCTCTAAGAGCATTAGTTTATCGAACCCTTTTTTTTTTCTTGGATGGGAAGGAACTTGAGTTTTTGGTCACTAAACTCATGTTATTATTGGCATAACATCATATTTTGTGAACGCCCCCCTCCCCAAAAAAATAAGAGAGAGAGAGAGAGGAAAAAGTGACTAAAATATACTTTTGGCTCTTCAAATTTTGGGTTGTTTCTGTTTGGCCATCTAAGCTTGAGAAATTTCATTATGACTCTTCATGTTTGATTCTATTTTCATATTGGCCATACCATCCATTTTTGTAAGTAATTAGGAGAAACTTGGTATTATATGGATGGCGTCGATTAATTAATGGAAACTATTTATTTGGTATTTGATGATCAGACTACTAACAAAAATGGATGGCATGACCTATACAAAAATAGATTAAATCAAAACATGAATGGCCAAAAACAAATTGAAATGTAAAGAACCAAAATGAAAAACTTTATAATGTAATTGGCAAAAATGCGCTTTAGTTTAAAGAAATAATAAACAAAAGAAGAGAGTACTTTTGGCTTGCTTATTGCTAATGATTTAGGGATAGAGTTTGGTGACAAACTTGGTAGGCCAAAACCAACAATAGAAACATGACTCACTTAAAATGATTATATACAATCACTTAAGTGTGGTTTAGTAAGTGAACACATATAAGTCATCTTCTTATCTTTGTTCATGATTTAAATTCAAGGTATTCATGCATACAAGGTTCAATATAGAGCCGCTAGCAATATAGCTGTCATCCACTCTAGCCTTGTGTTAGTTATATTGACTAAAAATTAAAAACGAAAAAATTTGTATCCAAACTAATTTGAAGTTATTTTTCTCCAACCTATTGCATAGTGATTGAAAAGATAATTCATGTGTAGTTTTAATCATATGACTCTTTTAATAAGTCATGCAATTTGTTTAAATAATATACATGAATAATCTTATAAATAACTATGTAATAGATTGAAAAAAATAGTTTTATTCTTGTTTGGAATCAAAATTTGTCCAAATTAAACTCTTTTAAAGTAAAAGTATAGCTATCATATATGTTGATGAAAATAATTACAATTAAAATCCAACATAACTAACGACATGTGGTGATGAAATTAAGAAACAAAAAGTGGCTTTATTGTCAAATGTACTTATTTATTTCTCATGATGCTTCAATGTCTCCAGTGGTATACAATCATAACAGGGATTAATCATAGTGGATATACAACTTTTATGAGATGTCCTAACGAATGAGTACTAAATATATTAATATTTGTTTTCACTTTTCGGTGTGTCTTTGATGCATAATAAGACACTTTACATTGGAACAGTTCAACAGTATATGACCTAGAGGTTGACCTTGTAAAAGAAAATAATAGAGCAGAATTATTGAAATGTATTGCATTGGATGTTTCTCAACATGTCAGTAGACTCATTACTACACCATAAAATTTGGGCAACCATTCAATAACAAAAACTGGCCGAAATTTTTGGTGGCCTATTAAATTATAAGCCTTTTTTTCATAAATGAAAAGCAGGGGATATAAAGTCATCTACTAATTTAACACTCAAAGATCAAAATCTAGAAACAAACACAAACCAAAATATCATATGTTACGAATGCTTTAAAATCAATATTTTTTGACCTTATGATAAGGACGGGAAATCATTAGATTATTTGTCAAACACACATAGATATATATTTTTTTATTCATAAAAAAAAATAGATATAGATTTTTTTTTATAGGTAAACATAAGCATATAATATAGATTGAAAGTATTTATTACATGGATTGGGCACTTAATAATCATATTCATCTTTCTTTTGTAATAAAAAGAAATTATTAAGAGATCTATGATAATAATCATATTGTCACATTCTCCCATGAAAAAGAATTCGTGTTCAAATTTTCCCTCTCCCACCAGATTATAAGGGAAAAAAAAATTTGGAGTTCATCCTCATGGAATGATTTTGTGACCATAATAACACCCTATCCGTTGGACCCTGGCCTACCGGAGTTAGAGATCTAGATGAGCCATAACTGTGCACTCAGCCCTAGATACTAGTGAGCATGAGCCGAGAGCATGAGATTATTATAAGAAGATAATGAAAGGATATGACTCACAATGAACTTCAAAATCATACTGAAAAAATGGATTACAATTCTTTAAAGTTCCTAGGGTAATTCATCATGAAATTCCTAAAATCTTCTCCATCCATTTCGAAAATAAGTGGATTGAATTTTTCCACTTCATCAATAATTTAAAGAGATACCAAAATGGTTATAGTCAGCATTTTTTAAACTCAAATAACATTATATCATTTTTTAAATATAATTTTGAAGAAATAGATATAAATTGATATTATAAGGACAAAATTGAAAATTTACTTTTATATATATATATATATATATATATATAAAATATGAAGGGGTTAGTAGAGGAGAGTGAAGGGGAATGTTTATCCCTTCCCCTATTGGGAAGTTTTAAAAATTAAATAGAGGATGGGGTATAGATGTCCCTCCTATTTATTTGAATTTTTTAAAAACTAAAATTTGAAGTAAATGAAATAGTAAGACATCATATAGATTGAAAATTATACTGATCTTTTGTTCAATTTATATAAATAAATATAAATTGAAAATTTATTATTTATTATTATTTTTAATATAAGCGAAAACCTTCCTCTCTCATCCCCTTCCTAATTTGGGAAATTAAAATTGAAGGGTTTTCCTCTCTAAAGCTCCTTAAATCTCTTCCCTAATATTGCATTTGGGAAAGGGAAAAGAGGAGAGAAGAGAAGAGAAAAGTGGGATTTTCACTGTTTGACAGGTAAAAATGAAGGGAAATAGGAAAGAAAATGAATCAGCTAGGCCCACATTTTCATTTTTGCCCAAATTGAGTGGAAATGGAAAGAAAATTCTAGTTAAAAAACATACAGTTGTAAAGTTTGACTTTTAACCCTTTTGTTCATTACTTTAAATTCATCTATTTTCTTTCTAAGGGTATAAAAGTAATATATATATATATTTATATATTTCTTTCCATTTATCTCCCCTTTACAAATCAAACAAAATAATTCTTCTTTTTTCTATCCCCTTTTCACTTTTCTCTTTTCATCCCCTTTCCAAACATAGATAAGTAAGAGAAGTGTTTTTCTTTTCTTTTATTTCTCGTTTCTTTTCCCTTACCCATTTCTTTTTCCTTTCTCAAACTTTATTTTCAACCAAACGAAGTCTAAAAATAAATAAATAAATTTAAAATCTTATCCCCTCTCCCCTATTCCCCCTCTTCGATCTCTACCTCCATGTAAACACAAGAGAAAATTTTCTCATTTCTCCATCTAAGTATCGATATTAATTATTACACAAGTTAAGCTTTTAGGTTAAGAAAAAAAAAAAAAAAAAAAAGGGTTAGATAATGATTATGGTGGTGCAGCTCGTGCTACACGTCAGACGATGGACCACAATAATTCTAGTACTAGCTTGTATTTTCTCCAAACGGAGCCGATACTAAAAACCCAGCAATAATCACACTCCCACGTGAATGACAATAATAGCATGCAATTTGAATACTCCTATTTTTATTTTTTAATTAAAGGGGTTGTCGGTGTGTTACATATAAAAATAAATACTTTAGGGTACCCTACAGAGACTCTTCAATTTGTAAGGAAAAAAAAAACAGTGTTAAAAAAAAATTAAATGTGTGTGCTGATCAGAATATGAGAGATGAGAAGCGTGGAAGTGTGACTCATAAGGGGGACAAGGGCAATGATATTTACAGTCCTTTATTTTCATAAGTTTGGGACACTTAGAAGTGAAGGTTTCCTCTAAACATTCATCTATGCCGTGAATCTCGCTTCTTTGCTTGCCCTATGGGATTCTCTTATTGAGTTTGTACTCAATGTTCATTGTATGTTACCTAGAATGGTACGTTTTTCAGATTTTCTTAATTACTTGGTCTACTACTCTTCAATTTGTCTATCCATGCACTGTTTATGCCTTTTTTTAAACGAAGAGGACAACCTAATTTTTTTTTTGTGGTTGATGTTGATCACCTTTCGTTTTGTTTTATACTTCATTGTGTATTAATTAATTCATTCATAAACTACTAAGTACTACCTAATGCATCTAATGCATTGTTTTTTTGATAGCTAGGATGCTACTAATGCATTTGTAATTGCTAATTAATTCGCAATCATGCATGTATGGTAGGAGACCAGGCTCTATTTTGTTAATGGTCTGATTAATTAACGGGTGTCCTTAGAGCATTTGTTAATGGATCATTTAAGGCAAGTTTTGATACTAGTTTTATGAGAAATATAAAAATTGTCAAAAATCAGTTTCTTTTTTCTTTTCCCATACAAAGTTTCTAAAATTATTTTCTAAATTAATACTCTTAAAGCATCTATTAACTTTAAAATTAAAAACATGATGAAAACCATTAATTTATTTTATTTAGATAATTTGATAATTACAACAGGGAGCGGGGATTTGAATCTTAAATATCTCCATTAAAAACACCAAAATATGTTAACCAGTTGATTTACAATGCTCTTGGCTCGAACATACAAGTTTGTTCCAAATTTTTTGTCAATCTCATCACTCATGGCTCATGATTATTTAGCTTGCCATGGTAATATTTCTCTTTAAACAATCTATTTCTTAGTAAAGATCTTTTTTATTTTTTTATTTTATTTGATAATTTGCATAAAGATTTTATTGACAAAATAAACCACCCCAGAGGTCTACACAGGATAGCCAAAGCCATTGGCTTGCTCCAACAAAATTACATTAATGTTAAAAATCTAATGTAGATTTGCGATTGACTATGTTATAAGTCTAACGTAGATTGTGATATGGAAATGAACCAATTATGTCTTAAATTTTTTTTTTTTTTAATTCAATAGTTAGGGGGAGAAAATATAAACTCTAGACATCTTTATTGGAAAGACAAGAAATCGTCAATTGAGCTACAAGACTTGGCCAATTTGTGTTAAAGGTAAAGACTAAAGAGTACATTTTTTTTTGTTGTATATATAAAGTAACATAAAAATTAACAAACAAAATAATTGAGATAAGTTATAAACGTGTGGCTCTAGAATATGCATATGTGCAATGTATGATACATGCAATCAAAATTGAGAGGTGATTTTTTATTTTATTGAAACCAGTCGCAAACTATGCAGGGAAACCTATTTGTTTGTGTAGTAAACTAAAATAAATTTAATAAAATCTTAAATTTGTTTGTGTAGTAAACTAAAATAAATTTAATAAAATCTTAAATTGATTATGAAATTATACCATTGCATAAAATGCTCCAGTCTTTTATGTTACAATTTTATATATATATTTATATATATATATATTTATATATATAAAACCTTTGTTTGAATGTGCAATGGGCTTGCAAAAAATCTGCTAGATATATTTAGATATTTCAAAAAAAAAAAAAAAAACTAAAAAATTCAGATATTAAAACTTTTGAAGTGCCAAAAAATATTAAAGAATCAAAAGATTCACCGTCTAGAAATTATTGAAACAATATGTGTGTGTGTGTGACTATATAATAGAGAAACATAAGAGAAAGATGTGTTATAAAAAATAAAAATAAAAATCCGTAGCTATAACTATTGAAGTTTGCCAAATAGTTTCAAATATTGCAAAAAAATGAACTAAAAAATATATATGTTAAAACTTCCAAAAGGACAAAAAATTAACGAATCAAAATATTCAAAGCCTACAAATTATAGAAACAACACAAAAAAATAAACCATGTTTCTTTCATGTACTAAAAGTTGTTTTTAAGGGTCTGTTTGGATACCGCTTATTGCTGAAAACTAAAAACTAAAAACTGAAAACACTGTAGTAAAATAATTTTTAAATGTATAAATAGTGCTGTGGGACCCAGTTTTAATGAAAATTTTGCTGAATTAGACAACTTGTGGGTCCCGTAAACAGTGCACGAGACTTACTGACAGAGACGCAAACCTGCTGAAAAATGTTTTTAGCGCAATCCAAACTAACACTAAGTCTGTTTTTTGCTGATCAAAGACTTTTGATTTGCATAGGGTTTTTGAGTTTTTGGTTTACACGTTTATTTTATGGGTTTTTGAGTTTTTGATTAAGTTCTTCATTTTCATCCGTTACTTGCATAAAAAGTTTCTTTTCGTTTGTCGCTTCTGTCATCTTAAACTATGAATATATATATAATCCAAACTAACACTAAGTCTGTTTTCTGTTGATCAAAGACTTTTGATTTGCATAGGGTTTTTGATTTGGTTTACTCGTTTATTTTATGGGTTTTTGATTAAGTTCTTCATTTTCATCCGTTACTTGCATAAAAAGTTTCTTTTCGTTTGTCGCTTCTGTCATCTTAAACTATGAAATATATATATATATTTATATATATATAAAAGCCCTAAAATTTTTCAAATATAAAATGAATAGAACTTGTACAATGTTAATAAATTCAAATTGAAGCTATTTCATTGTTGAAAAAGAACAAAATAGCAAAGAAATTTTTTATGAAATATCTAGTTGTATAAATTGGATCTATTATTTAAAGAAAATAATCCATCATTGAGCAATCACATCAAAATTAGCCATTAAATTCAAATTGAAGCTATTTCATTGTTGAAAAAGAACTAAACAACTAAGAAAAATTTTGTGCAAATTGCATCTGTTATTTAGAGAAAATAATCCAACATCGAGCAATCACATCAAAATTAGCCATTAATCATAAATAGTCAAGACCACTTAGAACCTCATGGTGATGTAGAACACCTCTTTCAAAGCATGAAGGTTGATTTTGATATCAAAGTTCATCAAGAATATAATCACAAAGCCTATCAATCATATCCATGAAAGCAATGGGTCCAAATTTTATCAGAAGCAAGTTAGAGTTGTAAGGACGTAACTATCTTAATCCTTTAAGTCTTTAACTTACATGAGGTTTTCTGGCTTGTTTTTTAGTCAACTCGCTTGTAATAAACTACATATGATTCACGCATAGTTCATAACCAAGTCATGCAACATAATTCGCATTAAAAAAAAATGCAACATAATAATAATTGAATTTCAATTCATCAACATATCATAATTATACCTTTTTTTATATTGAAGAATATCATAATTATACCTTAGTTACTGTTTTGAATGTCATAGAAAAAGATGAACTACACTCTAAGTCCTAAATCCTAATACAAAACAGAATTGAGAGTTTATATAATCAAGTCCAACAGGTTGACCATTGCTAATCCTAGGACCCAATTGGCATGTCCCAATAATTTTAAAAAAATACACACACATAAATATTTGAAGCACTCAGTTCAAAGGAAAAACAACAATTTTAGGATTAGAAACACCAGCCCCCAACCTCCAAAAGAAAAAAAAAAAAAAAAATCTAATCTTTAAAATTATTGCAAACACAAAGGTACTAACCAAAAAAACCTATTCTTTTTCCAAAGCTGATGGAGTAGTATTGTTAGCAGCCATGAGACCCTAGAAATAGCGGAAGAGAGTCACAGAGATTTGAGAGACCAAATAATATTGTAAAAAAATTTGTTGGGTTGTATGGTTTTTGAGTTTTTGGTTTCTCACTTTCACGTTTGTTTTCTAGGTTGTAGGATTTTAACTTTTAAATCCTAATCCTAATATGAGTCTCTCTAATATTGCAGTCTAATTAAATAAATAAAATAAATTATAATGAGGTGTTACTATAACAAAATGTATTTTCAGTGACGAAAAATTTGGTCACTAGAAGTCCAGTTTTTCGTCACTAAGGACTTTTAGTGACGAAATCGGACTTTTAGCGACGAAACGAGTTTCGTCGCTAAAAATCCTAGCGACGAAAATTTTCGTCACTAAAAATCCTAGCGACGAAAATTTTCGTCACTAAAAGTCTGATTCGATTTTAAAAAGAAAAACTTTTAGCGACGAAAACATTTCGTCGCTAATTGTTTTCCTCGCTAAAAACAGTATTCAGCGACGAAAATATTTCGTCACTAAAACCATTTCAGTTTATTATATTATATTTAGTGACGAACAATTTCGTCACTAAAACTATTTTCAAGTACATATAGTGACGAAAAAATTCGTCACTAAAACTATTTTTAGGAAAATTCAGGCACATATAGCGACGAAAATTTTCGTCACTAAAACCAGCTGTTAAAAAATTCTGCTACATTTAGCGACGAAATATTTCGTCACTAAAACAACTATTTGTTGCTATATTTGTGACGAAAAAATTCATCGCTAAAACTTATTTTCTATTTTTATTATTTTCATAGCTTTGGTATTAACCTGTAACCTATCATTACATTATTAAAACCTCACATTTGATTAACACATTAAAATAAATTATAATGAGATGTAAATTTGTAAGCTTATAAAGGTGATGTGTCAAAATTTTAAAAGGTCAATAAAAAGTCAAAGACTTCGGTTTTTTATATTATATATAAATAAATAAAAATTATTTTAAATATGGTAAAAAAATGCTCTTTCTTTCTTTATCACCTTTTTTTTTTTAGGTTTAGATTCTTATTGATTTATATACAAGTACATCATGTTTTCTAAAGCAATAAAAAAGCGAGGCAATCCATCCGTATTGTATAATAGCTTTGTTATCACAAGTATATGAGGCTAACTACTGTTCAATTTATTTTATTTTTAAAAATATATATTTTTTGCATTCTATGGTATTTGGTACGATAAAAAAACACAAATCAATGGAAAAGAAGACCAATATAGTTGACACTATTTTCAGCTTTTAAAGGGTGGAAAACATTCTTTGGAACCTTATATACTCAAATAAACCATCATAAATAAATGGCATACCAAACAAAACCCTCCTATTGGTAAATTTTATCACTTCACGTTCTTCTCGTCTATTGATGGGTGGGTAGAAAAGTAACCTAAATTGTGAATTCAAATTAGAACTAATAACAACTTATCATCTATGATTTATTGTGAAAACGTTGTGAAAATAACACTTTTCTTGATTTTATGATTAGTGTTTTCTACTCAATTTTTTCAACCATTTATGTTTCATATATTTATCCCTGAAAAATATCCTTTGTACTTTAATTTTTCCGTGTGTATTTTAGTTCATAACATGCTTCTTTATTTAAATTTGTAACAAACTATTGTTACTATAATGATTTTTTTTTTTCTTGCTGAATATCGCTTTTTATTTTTTATTTTTTACTTTCATGAATGGCTAAAATGATTTAGTTGTTTTTGCGAGACATATAAGGAATTGATAATTCTTCTTTCACATTTTACTAAAAATGAAAGAAAAAAAAATTTCACATTCACCAATCATAGAGCTTGAATCAAAATGTTATATAATATTCAAAATGTTATATAATATTGAGGACAAGATTTCAAAATTTTAAATATAAAAAGACAAAATCAAAATAATCCCAAAATTTAAATAGTCTAACATACAATTTAGACAAATAACTATTGGGTATTCTTTTGATATGATGATGTGGTGTTCCATTTTCTCACATTTTTGGTGGATTCTATTAAATAAATTCAAGGTTAGATCAACTATACATGAACGTGAGACAAACGTCACCGTATACTTGATCAGGATTACCTAATAATTTTTCAATTTAAACTAAGATATATTGTTGAAATTTGCCTCATATAATTGTTAAGTATACATCCAAAATAACTTGGGAAATTCACACTTATTGAGTGAAAGAAATGATAGGTTGGAAAAGAGTGGAGGTTGAAACGGGTAAAGGAAATTGCTTGTACAATACTCGCTTGCCTCCAAAACCCCATCTTTATCTACAAGCTGGATGAAGGAATGGAAGTTGATTGATTGAACCCCACTTGTTTTATAGAGAAGAAATTGAACCCCACTTTTTAATAGTGCAATTAAAGTGCCTGGTTGAAATGGTCCCACGAAAGGAGAAAAAATATTGTGGCTACTCTTCTCTAAGTGGATAATAGTAATACATGACCCCTATAGAGATATGGTTGAATACTTGAATCACCTGGATGGTGACCCGAGTGGATCCATTATCATCAACCCTTATTTCCTTTCTCTTCCCTGTTTGTTCATATACACGTGTGGGTTGTAATCTTACATAAATGATAAAAATACAAAACTTTTCATAAATTAATATAATCGAGGGAAAGTTACAACTTACTTATCTGTAGTTTGACTGAAATTTAAGTTGTTTATCTTTAGTTTGAAATTTGACACTTTACCCACTTGAGATTTGACCAAAATTTAAGTTGTCTACCTGTGATTTGAAATCCTATGATGCAAGTGTTCTGCTAGATTTTTTTATTTAATCTTGTATTTTTATGTTTTTTGTGTTTTTGGAAGAGATACATAATAGTAAAGCAAAATTACATATTTAGCCTTGTTTTTAACAGATGTGGGTTACAGAACTCTAACTAAGCTAACCTCAGATGGGTAAAATGACAAATTTCAAACCATAAGTAAGCAATTTAAATTTCAGCCTAACCACAGGTGGGTAAGTTATAATTTGCGTAGTTTACCACCTTTGTTCACAATCTCTAATAAACACAACTTTTCATGCCTCAATTTTGGATAAGTCACGCTCATATGTTTAAATCATACTCTCATAATATATCGAACAAGACAAAGTTTTGGGAAAGATGATCATGAGGCAAGCTGGACTTGACCATTTCCAATCAAACAATTAAAAGCTAGAGGTATGTGAAAAAGGTAGATTTGACTCAAGTAAATTTGCAAGAAATTGCTTCTTAAACTGTATAACTTCATTAGAAATTTTAGAAAATCATAACCAACTATATAAAAGGGTTTCAGTCTAATATTTATTTAAATTACACACACTAAACAATCACATCACATGTCAATATAGTAGTCTTAGTAGATGCTCACATTCATATGTCATTTTAAAAAGTAGAAAAACATTGAAGTTCTAAATCTTACAAACCAAAAGTTGGGAGCAGACCCTCAACCACTTTCTTACACAGGACTGCTGTGAACAAGAATGAAGCCAAATGCACTACGTTTAAAATGCATATAGATCGTAATCACTGTTCACTAGCATCTTCTTGCCATAGTAATTAACTCCACCATTGCCTTCAATATGTCTCAAATTATCTACATTCTCATTGTTGAAGGGAAATTTTGTCAACATTGAGCACATAGATATTGCAATCCTCTCTAACTATAGCCACTTCAATGAGTAACCAAACCAAATGTATTTCCAAAGTCCAACCACAATTATCAGTTTAATTTCAAGACATGCTTCAACTCCTAAGTATTGAAATTCAAGGAGCTATTCAACCATGCCATTGGAGAATACCTTCAACTTCAAACATCTGCATAAATTTAAAGCTGTTAGAGCATTCTCATTAAGATGGGTAAATGCTATAAATGCTAAAATTTAGCATGCCAAATGCTATAAATACTAAAAAACATACTCCATCAATGCTTTTAAATTTTATTTATTTTGCAATCCAACTACAGTGGAGTTCTATCTCTAGCACCCCACGGTAGCAAGATTGTAAAAAAAATTATCATTTTATATTCTCTCTTTGTCTTCTTTCTCCAGACTTTCTTTTCTGTCTCTCATTTCCATTTCTTCCGTCTCTCATTCTTGCTCCCATTTCTCTGCTCTCTCTCTCCCTCTGCTCAACATCTCTGCCTCCCTCTCCGACAAAACCCAGGCCGGAGCATCAAGCCAAGCCGATCTCTATCGCAATGGTTTCCTTTTTTTCTTTTTCTTTTTTCTTCTTTTTAAGTTTGTGATTTGATGTTAGATTCGGCAGTGGTTGTTTGGGTTATGGATTTGGCATTTTGGGTCGTGGTTTGATTTGCTCCGGCGATGTGCTCCGGCGATTTTGTGGGTCTGGGTTTGTGGGTCTGAGTTCGTGGGTCTGTGTTCGTGGATCATCGACGTGACCGGCGTGGATCGTCGACTTGATCTGTCTCATCGGTGTGGGTCATCGAGAGGGAGAGACAGTGAGACCGAGAGGAAGAGAGGGAGAGAGAGAGACAGTGAGCCAGAGAAAGAGAGGATGAAAAAAATAAAAACAAAAAATGAATAAAAAATTATAAAGAAATAATATTTAAATAAAGTTGTAAAAAAAATAGAAGTTTTGATGTTTGGTATATTGTAAAATGAGGTGTTAAAATTGAAAAAGTAGTGTTTTGAGATTGTAAATGCTAAATTTTTTGCAATTCTTGATAAGAATGCTCTTAGTCAAGCTAGGCTTCTAGTATGTACAGTACATTTCTAAATGCTTTCTAGAAGCAATACTTTCTCTATATAGACAAAAGTTCTTGTTATTCAGAAATCAAACAAAAATTCATGAAATACCCATATAAGGTAGGTTTGGCTACCCATAACCGAAGTGAAGCAAGATTTATCTTACATGGTATAACTTAAATGTTCAAGAGTTTTCATGAAAGATTTAAGACAATCGTAGCCAACTATAAGGAAGGTTTCAATCCAACATTCATGTAATCACACACATTTAAACGATATCTTGAAAAGGAAAGAAAATCAATTTAAATATTACAAACTCAAAGATGGAGCAGATATTTCTACCACTACCTTATCCAGAAGAACTGCTATTAAGGAGATTGAAACCATATAGACCTTAATCTTTGTTTAATAGCATCATCTTGGCATTCCAATGCACTCCACCATGATTGATCAGCTTCAATACATCTCAAGTTGATTGCATTCTCATTGTTGAAAGGCAATTTTGTCAATATTTGGCACATGGATATCTTAATCCTCTCTAAAGATGGCCATTTTAATGAGTCACTTGTCCAAATTCTTTTTACTCTTGGAAGATTAGAAAGTACTAGCATCTTTAATCTTGGAAGCACGTCAGGTTCCAGCCCAATATTCTCAGACTCTGTAATTATCTCTTCAATTTCAGGACATTCTTCAACTTCTAAGTGTTGAAGTTTAGAGAGTTCTTTAATCATGCGACTAGAGAATATCATCCTCAAGTTCAAACATTTGCATAAAGTTAAAGTTGTTAGCTGAGATAGGCTTCCATAATGTACCGGACCTTCCCAAATGGTTTTTAAATTTGGAACATTATTTATGAGCATCTTTTCCAAGCATATTAACGCACTTTTTGTTATGCTATTGCCATCAACAATCGTTTCAATTTCATTGCACCCTTCAATCAAAAAACCTCGCATCTTGTTGATACTATCGACACCAAAATCTGATAGTCTTGAAGCTCCCTTGTGCCCAATCAATTCAAATGCATGAGTTTTCAAAAGTACCTCTGAAATGATAGGATCTACACCTTCACCATTTGCAAATTTCAAACAATTCATATCTTGATATTCAAAGCAACCAAGAATTTTATAAAGGGCTGTGTCATGGTAACCAACAGAAAACTGAAATGTGAAGCAGCAAACTTTCCATAATTGGCTCGTTGAGATAAAACTCTTAAGACAATCCACTGTAGGAAAGCAAATTGAAAGTGAAGTCAAATGCATCAAGGTAGCCACTCCCTCAGAAATAGCCTTTACAGTTAGCTCCCAACTTTGATTATTTGAATCCACAATTATTTGTAGCTCTTCCAATAAATAAAGACTTGAAAAGACATTTCGACAATATTCTACATCACTTGAATGTCTAATGCCAAAATTTGACAATGACATACGTAAACACTTCAACCGAATCAAATGTCTAATCTGAATTGGAAAATGATTAAGCCCAGTGTCTCGAATATCAAGCACCTCAAGATGCTCAAGTCCATTTAAGTGGAGTTCCATTAAAGAGATGCAAGACTGCAAATATAGCGCTCTGAGACACTTCAAGATGGGATATAGTTGATGGCAATAACATAATTCCAGTGCCATGTAAATCTAGAACTCGTAGATTTTGCATGTATCGAAAGAATAAATCAGGAATCTCTTTTAGTTCCCAATTTCTCTGTAATAACAGTGTGGAAAGCTTATTGCAATCTGGCATTTCCGGCAAAGTGCCCAATTTACTATCCATCAAGGAGATTCGATTTGCTTGTTGCCATTCTACCTCATCGGGGACCTCTTGCAACCCTCCATGGGGTTTCACCAAAATATTAAAATTACATCTTCGATAAGAAATGTTAAGTGCCATAGTTCGTATTACTTTGTTCATCCTCACATGATTCATCTTTTCACTCTTCTCTAGCAAAGACACGCTGATAAGTTCCTTCAATATTGAATGCCCTATCCCACGTGCAACTCTAAACTCACTTGCATCATGAATGAAACCTTCAACTGTCCAGCATTCCAATAGAGGATCTGTATGAATTTCATAGTCTTCAGTATATAATGCACAATAGAGAAAGCAATCCTTTTGACCCTCATCTTTCAAATTTTCATAACAAAACTCCAAGCACTCAATCAATTCACCAGTGCCTTGGATGTTGATACTAGGCCATCTCCGCAAACTTCTTAATCCATCCCTCCAAAGGTGAATGTTATCCCTTCTTCTAAAATTACTTGCTACCTTGTCTATCAAGAGTGGCAAACCAGCACATTCAATAACAACTTCCTTGGCTATTGGTTCAACATTTGGAATATTGAAATGTCGACCCACCTTTACCTTGAACATATTCCATGCATCAGCTTCAGACAATCGTTTCACTTCTAATTCCCAATGAGTATCCATATCAGAACAAACATGAAGATATCTAGTTGCCAATACCACCTTGCTATCCATTTCACTTTCATACATTCCTATCAGAGACAGATCAAGAGTGTCCCAAACTTCATCCAAAAGAAGTAGATACCTTTTGCTTTTTAACTCTCTCCATATTTGTTGTGCAATTTCAGGCTCAGTGATGCCTTCCATATTCAATTTTAGCCGATCTGCAATTTTGTGTTGCAACTTTTCTAAACTCAAATCCTTTGATACAGTTACCCAAATAACAATATCAAACATTTTAGCAATATCTTCATAGTTGTTTAAGCTCTTCATTATGGTTGTTTTTCCAATTCCCGGCATTCCCCAAAGTCCAAATCTTTTTACATTCTTATCTCTTAGATGGCCCAGTATTTTTTCAACAATTGAGTGGAGAAATGGCTTGTCTTCTGGTTTGGGTCCATGCATAATTATCACACGCTCAGGCAATTTCTCAACTAGTATTCCTATCTTAGACTTTTCCTCTAACCAAAGATTATGCAGTTCATCACACTTCTCTGCCATGATTTTGCTAAGATCTGTGCGTGACTTGCTTGACCCATGCTGACTCCGTCTCTTTTTATTACTTTTTTCATCATTGTACTTGATTTCTAGTTCTCGCACCTCTTCTTCACTCTTCATGACCCTAGAAATCCAAGCTTCACATACTTGATTGACTAGCTTTGTCTTTGTTTGAGCCAATATATCATCCCTTCTGGCATACAGCTTCTTTGCTTCCTCTTTTAACCTTTTATGGTTGTCTTCTAGATCATTATCAGCTTCATTATCAGGCTTGCGCCTCATGTTCTTGACAATATTTTTCCCATAGTTGTAGGCCTCCTCCCCTGCTGCAGTACCCACAGCAGAAGCTGCAGCCAAACCTAAACCAGAAGCTGCTGCCTCAAACATATCTGTGTTACAACAAAAAGGAATTCAAGACGCTAACAAAACTCAAATGCAGGATGAAGACTTTTCAGTTTAGACAAGTAATAAATAAAATATACAACAACACAAACAAGGATGTGGTTAGTCAAAAGATGCTGAGTGGATTTAGCAATCATGTTAGTAGATGACTCTCACATGGTTAAATTATAGAATCAAAGCACAGTTCTCACATTCTCATGAAGCATCTTTAGACATAGAGCCTATTTTTAATCATTGACAACCAAGTTTTAGTCCCAAATTTTTGGGGTTTGCCACATGTATTCTTTTCGCCATTTTATTCTATTCAAAATCATATTTTTTGTTACTTAATTGACAAGTTATTTTTTACCACGTATTTTTATTCATATTATTTTAGCATTTCTTTACCTTTTTTTCTTATCAAAAAAGCATTCCTTTACTCTCTTTGTTTTTTTTTTTTTCATCACACTTGAATCAACTCACTCTTTCTCATTAGTGCATTAATCACTCTCCTCTTATCATAACCAAACATTCTCAAGTAACAATTTTAATCAATGAAGAATTATTCATTCATGGGCTCTTTATTTTATTATTATTTAATCTTCTCTTTTTATTTTTTTGAAAACTTCTCCACAAGAGGATAGATGGAGCGATTCAGGTGAGATCTAATGTAGATTCAACTTTTTATTCAATTGTGGGATCCGGGCGGTCTAGGGGGGACCACAATGGCTTCTCTCTTCTTGAGAATCCATACATCAAATAAATTTCTTGTTATGGACTTAATTGAAAGTTCAAATAGTGTATGAACGTTTAGACCCCCAATTTATAAATTACCAACACAAGCTTATAATCAAACAATGTATGTGCAGAATATGAAAATAATCTAAAACAGAATAGGTAAAACAATCTAAACTGAAATTAATCACAACCACAGCAGTAATTAAAAGGCAAAGATTAAAGGAAGAGAGATGCAAACACAAAGACAACACAGCGATGTGTTATCGAAGAGGAAACCGAAGTCCTCAGCAAAAAACCTCTCCACCGCCTTCCAAGTGGTCAATAATCCACTAGAGAATAAAGTTGGAATACATGAATAGCAGAAGACCCTCCAAGCCTAATCTACCCAGTGCACCTAAGCCCTCCAAACTTCTTGCTTCAACAAGGTTACGCCGAACTTTGTCTTCTCTAGCTTACCGGATCCCGCAATAGCCAATTGCATCCAAAATGAATTGGTCCCTTCTGAACTGATTCCCAAGCACCAAATTACCTCCTCACAGATATGGGTATGGTGAGATAAGGATTTGGCTAAATGTACCTCTCAAAGATATATCAATGGAGAGGGTGAGAGTAGAGGAATTTGGAGAATCAAAAGATGAAGATTGTGGATGAGTCAATCTTGTTTTTCTTTAAGATTTCTCTCTCAAAATTCTCTCTGGACACTCTCTACATTTCGTGGGTATAAGGGTAATTATAGTAGGGTGAGTGAGGAATGCGAATAGTCAGGTTTCTAACAAATAGGACATTCTGGCGACTCGAGCTCGCGACTGGAACGAGTCGCAAGTTTAAGTCGCGAGCTAATTGTTTGGCTAGTCTGGAAGTTTTGTCCTGTAGTGCTCTAGCTGGAGTGACCCTTCAGCTCCCCTGCATGATTCACACGTGTGCCACCTTTGGCGACTCGCCAGTCGCGAGATCCAGTCGCGAGGCTCTTTTTGAGTGCACACTCTTGAGCTTTTCTTCACACTCTCTCACACACTACCCTTACATGATTCACACCTAAATACAGAGTTTTTAAATGCTGAATTACAAGCAAATTTGGCACGGAATAAAGCCAACAAAATGATTGAATAAATTCAACCTTACATTATTTAAAAACGAATAAACCAGCAATTCCAAAAAATCATATCTTCTACCAAAATCTAATATTAAAATACATACTTCGCTCATGGAGCATTTTCAGTCATAATTTATTTTTGCGCTAATGTTTTAAATATTAAGGCCCTTTTTTTTCCTATGGATTTAATTGGCTCAAGCACATATGCATTCCACATCAAGTTGACGTATAAATCAATAACCCATTAGAAATATATATATATATATATATATATATATATATATATATTATACGTCACTGTATGATTCTGACATCAGGTCACCATGCAAGAATTAATCCCTTTTGATATAAGCAAGAGTTTTTTTATAGAAAGAGTAACATAAGCAATAGTGGCATTATAGAAAGGGGCTTTGATTGTTTCACATCTAAGAGTGTACACACTCTTTCACATCCTGTCCAAAGCATTTCATATCATGTGAAAAATGTGGAAATTTGGTAGGAAAGTGTGAACATTATGCGAAACATTTTATATCAAGCAGTGCAAAACAATTATAAGCCTATGCGTGGTGTCGGGTACCACCAATTTTACTGAAAATTTTCACAAATAGAGGTAGCATTCCACATCAAACACCATGTTCTTAATTTAATTTTCTTTACTGTCCTAAAATAAAATAAAACCCACTCATGACTAACAAGGCTTGGCCAAAACTAACTATCCAATCAATCACCAAAAGTGGTGGCAGGTTCATTATTAAGATTTTGCCACCAATAGTTGTGGCGGATATGAATTGCCGCTCAAAGAAGACCTCTTTGACAAGGCATCCAACATGATATCACATGAAATTGTTAGGTAGAGGAGACCTCAATAACAACGTCAACACCTAAACCATAGCTTCAACCAAAACGAAACAATACCCAAACCTGAATCACATAACTTAATTCCCACCACACACACGAGAACAAAGCTAAAACTAAAGCATCAAAACAAATTTAGCAGCATAAGGCAAAGGGGAACAATCCAAATCAAATTTAGAAGTTCTGGACAGCTAGATTTTTTAAGAATTAGGGTTAGGTTTTTGTAGAAAAAAGGCTGGAAAAATTGTAAGGAATATAGGGTTTCTAACAAGGATAAAGGAATGGTAGAAGTTTTGGAAGAAATAAAGGGAAAACCTAAGGTTTGGTTTGCTATTAAAGGGCTGTGAATGCCAACCCGAGCAGAGTTCTTGGATGTTTGGGGGTTTGGGTCTCTATTCCATATATACGTGGTTTAGGGTTTGAAGTATTTGGTTGTAGGGATTTATAAGTGACATATTATTATGAATGTGTTTGCAAGGTTTCAAGTTGTTGAAAATTTTTCCGGGTTTGGTTTACCTCCAGTATTTTTTTAACTAGAATCTTCTTTTGTTTTAACTAGTAAGTTGCCCGTGCGATGCACGGATTATTTTGTGATATTTTATGTAAGACGGTTTTGGATAATGTTGTACATATATTATAAAGGAAAAGTAAACTAAATTAGAGTAAAGAAACATATACATTTTGAGATATTAAAAATTAGTTTAGTAGCTGCATTGCATATTTGTAGCCTTCTTAAAGTAAGATTAATTTTTTTTTTTTTTTTAATCATGAAACCAAAAATAAATGCAAAAGAGTAACAGGACCATGAAAATCAACTAATTTGTGTTGTTTTCACATATTTCATACCATGAAATGAAATTATGTCCAACTTTCTAATCGTCTTTCACTCATCGATAGTGCGACATTAAGACATGGTGTGGGCAAGTGTGTATGCATGTGTCTTATAGATAATTTAAAATTAAACCATGGTAGAATATGGCTTTACTTTGCGCATCAAATATTCTCTCTACCTATATACCCAAAACAAAAACTATCCAACCAAATTACCAAACCCTAAATTATATTTAAGCCCCTAATTTAAAAAAGAAAGAAAAAAAATTACCCAAAGGGGTTTCGGCGTCTTTATGGTGGTGGGAGGCCAGTGAAATGGAGGTGGTGACCCCTCAAATTCCTCTTTCTCTCTATTTCAAATGTTTTGCTAGTTTCAGGTCTTTTTTATTTTTTTGATAAGTAATAAAGATATATATTCAAGAACACTACCTTATGCAGAAAACATAAGGCAGAGAGAAAAGCACAAAGGGAAAGAAAGAGAAAAAAGAAAAAAGAAAAAAGAGAGGAAAAGATACTAATTACACAAGAGAGAGCTAAGGAACAAAGGGAGAGAATCACTAGAGGTGAGTCCCCAAGCTCTAGACCAGTCAAACAGAGAGCCACTGAAAGAAGCCAATAGCTGGTCATCCGAACTTTCCATGACCTCAAACGTCCTCCTATTTCACTCCCTCCAAAGACACCACATCAAGCATAATGGAGCTAAATTCCAAATGCTAGACACAAGATTTCCAGGCCAATTTCACCAACCAAATAGAGTATCCGCAACCGATCTTGGCAAGACCCAAGAAATCCCAAAAGATCTAAACACCAAACTCCACAACCGATAAGTCTTACCACAATGAAGTAACAAATGCTCGACCGTCTCCCCATTACAACGGCACATGATACACCAGTCAACAAAAACCATCCCTCTACCCCTCAAATTGTCACCTGTAAGGATCCTATCCCATACAGCAGTCCACACAAAGAAGGAAACGCGCCGAGGAGCCTTAACCTTCCAAACACCTTTCCAAGGAAAAATAATGGGCAGTGGGCTTCTCAACTTATTGTAAAACGAACAGATATCAAAATCCCCAGTCTTTGTCAACTTCCATCGCATACAATCTTCATTCTCAGTGTGAGGTAGATTTGAACCCAAAGTACGGAGAAATTCATTCACACCACCCATTTCCCAATCATTTGGTCTCCGAATAAAATGAACATTCTAGCTTCTCCATTCCCCTATCCCCAACCGTTCAAGAGAAGAGGCCACCGATGCCTCTTTATTGGATGCAATCCCATACACACTCGAAAAGCACAATTGAAGTGGAGAATCCTCACACCATTGATCTGTCCAAAACTTAACTCTATCTCCCACTCCTACCACAAAGCAAATATTTTTGCTAAATTCCTCCCACCCCATGCGGATACTTCTCCACAAGCCACATCCATGTACCCCTCCACCAAGCTTGGAAGTCCATCCCCCCCATTCTTCCCCAAACTTGAGAGCTACTACCCTTCTCCAAAGCCTTGTCTCCTCAATCCCAAACCGCCATAACCACTTCTCTAGTAAGGCTTTATTAAAAGTAGTTAATTTCCTTACTCCTAACCCACCATTTTTCAAATGTGCACACACCTTGTCCCATCCCACCAAAAGTGTCTTGGAGTCCCCCCACAAGAAATCCCTTTGCAACCTCTCAATTTTATTGGCCACATGCGTAGGGATGGTAAAAAGAGATAAATAATAAGTGAGGAGACTAGTTAACGTGCTTTTAAGCAACGTTAGTCTTCCACCTTTTGACGAATACATCTTCTTTCAACTGGCCAACTTACATTCAATTTTCTCCAAGATAGGATTCCAAACAGTAGGGGACTTGTGGGACACCCCCAATGGCATACCAAGATAGGTCATAGGCAAAGACCCAATCCGGCATCCCAAAATCTCTGCCAAGACATGGACATTAGAAACCTCCCCAATGGGAACCATCTTACTCTTCAGCACATTAATATTTAAACCTGTCACTGCCTGGAAACAAAGAAGAAGCATCCGAACATGTAGAATCTGCTCCTCATCTGCATCGCTAAACAAAATCGTATCATACGCAAACAAAAGATGCGAGACACATACCCCTCCACCCCGTCTACCATCAGCCCTAAAGCCTCGAAGCAAACTAGCCCCTTTAGCTCTTTTCATCATCTTACTAAAGACCTCCATCATAACCAGAAACAACATGGGAGATAGCGGGTCCCCTTGTCTCAATCCTCTCGAACTCTCAAAAAAATCAGCTGGAGACCCATTAAACAAGACCGAGAATTGGATAGTAGATATGCAAGTGCGGATCCACCTACACCACCTCACTCCAAATCCCATTCTCTTCAACAAATCAAGAAGAGCCTCCCAGTTCACATGATCATAGGCTTCTCAATATCTAATTTACAAATAACCTCCGGAATCTTACTCTTCACCCTACTATCAACACACTCATTAGCAATGAGAACTGAATCAAATATCTGTCTAACACCTACAAAACTGTTCTGAGACTCAGATATCAGCTAATCCAAAACCTCTTTTAGGCGGTTTGCCAACACCTTGGCCAAAATCTTGTAAACACTTCCCACCAAACTAATAGGTCCAAAATCTCAAATATTGGATGCACCATTCTTCTTAGGGACTAAGGTTATGAAAGTTGCATTAAGAGATTTTTCAAACTTATTGTGTAGATAAAACTCTTCAAACGCAGCTAAGACATCTCTTTCCACAACTCCCCAACAATGGTGAAAGAAAGCCAAAGAGAAACCATCAGGACCTGAGGCTTTATCACCTTCCAACTCTTTGACAACTCGAAGAACCTCCTCCTGTTCAAATCTCCGTTCAAGCCAGTCCCTCTCCAACCCCTCTATCTGATCAAACTCCAAACCTTCCACAAAAGGCCTCCACTCCTCTGTCTCCTTGTACAAGTTTTTATAAAACTATACAGCTTGGTCTGCCATCTCGGATTCGTCCTCGTAGATAACCCCCATTCACCTCCAACATTCAGGTCTTTTTATTTGGTAATATATAGTGAAATAGTGCATTTTATTTAACAATCCACAACATTTTTATGTCTCTCTATCTCTCTCCAGGGCTTATAGATGATTTAAAATTAAATCATGGTAGAATATGGCTTTACATTACGCATCAAATATTCTCTCTGCCTATATACCCAAAACAAAAACTATCTAACCAAATTACCTAAACCTAAATCATATTTAAGCCCCTAATTTAAAAAATAAAAATGGAAAAAAAATTACCCATAGGAGTTTCGGCGTCTTGATGGTGGTGGGAGGCCACTATAACGGAGATTGTAACCCCTCAGATTCCTCTTTCTCTCTCTTTCAAATGTTTTGTTAGTCTCAAGTCTTTTATTTTGATAATATATAGTGAAATAGTGCATTTTATTTAATAATTCACAACATTTTTGTGTCTCTCTATCTCTCTCCAAGCTCTTATCTAGTTAGTTATTACTATTAGTCCTTACTTTTTTTTTTTTTTTTTTTTGCTTTTTTAAAAATACTAAAATAGTGCGTATGCTAAAAGGCATGAAGAATAGAGAAATGTGTGGTATAAGCTTAAGCAATTAATGAGATATAAATGAGATAACAATAAAATAAGTTAATGTGAACTTTTGAATAACAGTAAAAAAAACTTAATAAAAGGGGTAAACCTTATGACTAATAGCAAAATTAGAGTGCCGCTTGGCAAGACCACATGCACTCTCGTATGAGGTCTCTGCTTTTATATATATATATTAATGAGAAACTGCCACATCACTCATTAACTAAATAAAAGATGAAGCTTAAAACTCACTACCACTTTTCATAGTATATTTAAAATAAAAAGGAGATGTCCTATTAAAAAAGTACGGGATGTAAGCCAAACCTAATTTTCCCTATAGTTGCAGTCCACACAAAAAACGACATCTTTCAAGGGATCCTCGCACCCCAAATGCTCTTTCATGGAAAAGAGTGTTATGTGAAACCCCTAAGGGCATTATGATAGGAACAAACCTTAAATATCCCAGTCTTTATTGGCATCCACAAAACTCGATCTCCACCATGAGATGAAGGCTAGTGTTTATAGAGCATCTCAAAAAAAATTTATAGCTGATTCTAGAGCATCTATAGAGCATCTCAAAAAATTTATAGAGCATCTCAAAAAAATCCCACCCCCCACTAATACCTCCACAAACTAACATCATAATGTCCCTTAATCCACTCCATTGTCCATCCTCCCCACTCTTCTTCATATTTCACCTAAATGAGCCTTCTCCAAAGATGATTCTTTTCCACTACAAAACTCCAAATCTACTTTCATTATAGGGGTTGATTAAAAGAACTAAGCTTTTTCGAATACCAAAACCACCCTCGTGGGGTTGATTTTGTGATGGACCATGATAAAAACCATAAGCTTCCACAATGAAAATGAGTAATGCAAAGCATTTGAAGCAAGCAAATTCATATGGCTGAGTATATCTTGATGAAGCCAAGCAAACAAGTTCCAACTCCAAGCAATGCTATATTTAGAACATATTATCAAATATTTTAGGCATGTGATTGATTGATTTAAAAGTTAGTCAGACATGTGGAATAAATGTTGTATTAGATATAGTTTGTGATCATTTAGCATGTGCTAGGAGTAGTGAGTTTGCTAGTTATGATGTCATCATAAGTAACTCTTATTGTATAATCTGAGCCATGCTATGCCATTGTAAAGATAGCTTTTGATAATTGAATGAAAAAAACACTAGTCTTTGTGACTTGTGTTTTTGGTTGAGCAATACTCTCAACCCGCTACTATTGAATAAATAATCCTCTTCCCTTTGCATGCAACTTGACTATACTCGCATCAAAATCATAAAACCTACATTGTATCAACTGTAAGATATTTAGATAATATTTTAGAAAAAAATAAATAAAATACAACATATAAAATTATCATTTTATGAATCTATAACATTTTATGAATCAACAACATTATCAAAAAGAATACATACCTCAATCTGCTCTTGCAGCTTTGCTTGAATTAGACTTCTTTTAACAATCATCTATATCATTTTTCTTCCTTTCGTTCTCTTGATATTATTGGAATCTTTATCATCCACTAACCTTTTAAGGAGATCCTGCTTTAAATAAATAAAAACTATTAATTTATCAAAATTCCTCAATGTTGTTCATGGGGATGGAGAAAATTTGAAAATTAGAGATTTGGCTAGACCCTTAATCAAGTTCCTAGCAGGGGATAGAATAGTGTTTGATGATGCCCGCTCAATAAATGCAAAACTATCTAGTGTGATTCTAGACAAGGCTTGGAATTGGGGCTATGCAAGGTTTGATGAGCTTGTTGCTACTCTTAAGTAAATTGCCATGGATTTATATTGGTGAATGTGATAAGACTGTATGAACTCTCTCTAAATCAGGAAATTTTTCTGTCTCAAGTGCTTGGGACTAAATTTGGCTAAGGAGGCCTATTGTTAATTGGTATAAAATTGTTTGGTTTGTCAAACTCATTCCAAGCCATACTTTCATTAGCTGGTTGGCTTTGAGGGAAAAATTATCTAGAATTGAAAGGATAGTTAGTTGGGGAATTAGTTGTGACATTTTATGTGTGTTGTGCAGAGCAAGCATTGAAAATAGAGATCACCCCTTCTTCAAGTGCCCATTTTCAAAAAAAAAAAATTTGGGGTCATAAGGAATCAGGTAAAGACTAGGATTGAAAGTATTGGTGTATATCCCAGCTGTAGTGTCAACAAAAATCTACACAAGATGGGGCATCTCAGATGTTGAATTCAAGCTAATACTAGATCTGTGTGGCAGTACAACACTCTAGTAGTTACAGAGTTCTAGCTGATTTGCTGTGTTGATATTTGGTTGTTAGCTTGCTGCTGTGATTACCTTGTATTTGGTTAGTTAGCTGCTGAGATTTTGTGCCTGGTCCCTGTGTATGTATAATTGGACTTGGCTGTGTAGTTTAGCTGGTTTTGGCTGTTGTTGCTTGGGGTAGCTTGCCCTTGTATTGTAGCCTTTGGCCATGTGTGGCTGGTTTTGTTGCTTTAGCAAAAGTCACTAGATTATCTGGCGGGTGTATTGGGTCTGTCTGGGCAGCGTAACTACGTGGAATTCTTAACCGCTCACACCCGAACTACATAAATCTCTGTGTTGATTTCCGGGCTCTCTTTTCTTTCCATTTCCACTAACATTTTTAGATTTAGGAAATCTTCAATTATACAGCCCAACTAGTCATTTTCCCTCAAACTAAAAGAAAGTTTACATAATTACTGTGTGGAACAGGCCAAGAAGACTAACCCTTTAATAGAATCAGTGTATTAGCACTACAGCTGCAGCTAGGAAGCACCCACCAACACGGAGATAAGGAGATTAGGAGCTCTGCCAGTGTCCAATCTTTCTCAACTTCTCTGCTCCCTCTCACTGCGTATACTTAGACTACTAGTCTTGAATGTTGATTCTCAACGTTTAAATATAAGAGAAAATGAAGCACCTTAAATTTTATCTATGTTGGTCCTGGGCCTCCTGGCAAACGTATCGGGCCTGTCGGAAAGGAAAAAACCACCACCAACCATTCAAAAACAGTCACCCAAAGCTAACCACTAACAACCCAAAAGTCTAGATCAGAAAGCCACCCCTCGGGAACCTAAATCGAAAACCCAAAAGAAACCCATGAACACAACCTAATCTGAAAATCTAAAAACCCAACAAACTTACCAGCAGCAAGATTGGAGCAGTCATCAAAACCCCATGACTGTCGCTTGTCAATTGAATCCTAAAAGACCATACGCGAGAGAAAAGAAGAGGGAGGAGAAGAGACAACGATGCATCAGCGAGTGGTGGTGGTTGGGTGAGAAGAACCAAAGTAACAGAGGGAGAGATGAGCTAGTTGAAGAGAGAGAGAGAGGGGAAAGAGTTGGCTGAGTAAACAAGTAAAATGTTTCACACTTGTTTTAAGGCTGCGTTTGTTTCGGGTGAAAATCGCTGGAGGAAATTATTTTACAGCCTTTTGTGTGTTTGGTAGCAACAGAAAATTCTGCACAACTAAATCAACACACGCCGACCGTGAAAATAACCCTCTCACCCGTAGAAACCATTTCCATTCTTATTTTACCTTCAACAAATTTTTGAAAAATACACACCAAGAGAGAGAGCTCAAGCACACTCCACCCGGGAAGAACCTGCCACATCCTCGCCTAAGATCTCGTCCTTGTTCAAACCCATCCTCGCCGCTGATGCGTAACCACCCCGACACACGCCCGTCGCCGCATGCGCTACTCCGCCGATCTCCACTGTCCTCGTCCCTCCCCACGACCCACTTCATCCTCGCCTCACCGACTCTCTCCATCAACCATCCCTTATTCAAACTCAACCCATACCTTCAATAAAGTTTTTACTGATTGAAAAAGTCACCGGCTAAACACATCGTAGCCTTGTCATTCCGTTCGCTGCCGGCTCGTCGTCAACGCCAAACATAGATGAGCCTTGACCTAGTTTCAACCTCTCTCTCGATCTACCACTCTCTTCCCCTTCAATCTCTCACTCTTTCTTCCTCCTCTCTCGTTTCGACCGAGTTTGAGTTTAATGGTTTATTTGATTTTTGTTCTTTAAAAAGTTTATATCTTGCAATTTTCTATTATAAATTTGTTTGGAAGTCGTGAAAATGGCCGAGAAAATATGAAAAATTTGTAGGAAAGTAGCATTTTAGAATGTTACCAAATACTAGAAATCGCTTTTCTCCTGATCGCTTTCCATTGCACACCCAAACGCCCTGGATTTTTTTAATTTCCTTACGAGAATTCATTTTCCGCATTCATTTTATACTGAATTCGATTACATTGAACCAAACGTAACCTAAGAGTAAAACATTTTACTTATTTTAGGCTTGGTTTTACTATTTGACTGTAAAATATTTTATTAATTGACCACATTTTAAGACCAAAACAAAACATTGTAAATGTGTAAAATATTTACTTCAAAACAAATGGAGAGTTAATAACATGTTTGAACTAATTGTTTATATACTATCAATGAATTACAAATATGAATTTGATCTTATATAAATCTCAATTAAAAATCCTACAAAAATATGTTTTAAGTCTATTTCATTTTTTATTTTTAACCATAGTACATAAAAAAATATAATATTATATATAGTCAAATTTAGAATGCATGCTCATAAGTTTTGTTTCACGAATAAATTATTATATTCGAAAGCTTTAAATCGCTTAATAATCGAGCTAAAACTTCTGCGCTAAATTTAATTTATTTGCTAAAAAAACAAACATGAACAAGTTTGGTTCTACCCATTACTCTAAGATTGTGCTTAATTTTTGATGGAACAAATTGTGCTAATTTGATAACTTTTGGCCCTTTCTTCTTGGTAAGTGCGTTTTAAACACACTTTCAGCATTTTAAACAACATTAAACATTTTTCACACACTTTTTCACCACACGTATATCAAAACACTCAAACAAATATTAACGCGAAAAGTGTGTGCCAAAGGCAACATGGGTCCCACCATGTCGACCAAAAGAGGTTCATGAAAATGCATAGGGAAAGAGGTTGCACTTTAGTAAATTCAAATTAATGGATCCTACCATATCGACTCGCAGGTCCTGTGGAAAATGCTACAGAAAGAGAGCAGAATTTAGTAAATTAAATTAATGGATCCCAGCTCAAGTTGGCTCAAAGGTCCGCATGGAAAATGCTGGGATTGAGATCAAGTTACCTAATTCTATGTTTGGTTGTAGCTAGAAAAGGAAGGGAAAAAGAGAAAATAAAATATTTTCAAAGAGAAAATAAAAATATTTTCTTTGATGTGTTTAGATATAATATAAGAAAGGAAGGATAGAAGAAAATGTGAGAATTCATCTTTTTTTTTTGTTTGCTTTAGGTAAAATATTGGTCTTAAGGTTTACTAAATTATTTTTCATCCCTAAACTTTAAGAAGTTATTTTTTTGTCCCTAAACTATTGAAAAGTTTATATTTCGTCCCTAAACTATTGAAAATGTTTTATTTATGTCCTTAAATTTTACTAATTTTTTTCATCCTAAACTATTGAAAAGTTCTTTTTTCATCCTTATTTTATCTCAATATTATTCAAAAACTTTAAAAAGTTTAGGATGAAAGAGAACTTTTAAAGCTTAGGTACGAAAAACAAACTTTAGTAAAATTTAGAGACTAAAATAGTATTTTACTCCTAAGAAATATAGCTAAAAATGCATGCTTTACCTTTGTGTTTTATTAATGATGGAGAATTCATATATTAAAACACTGCAAATTCTAAAGTGTTAAAAGACAAATTAGTCATTTTATAGTATAAAGGGGTGGAGCCAAAGAAATTAGTGCTATCCTTTCCTCCCATTTTCTCCCAAATTGGGCTGGATACAAAAAGGACCAAATAGAAGAACACCTTTCCTGGTTATTTCGTTATTTTCTTCCTTCCCATTTCCAAATACCATAAGATATTAGAGAAATATTAATGGGCATCATAAGACCGCCAAGTAAGATTGATTTATTGCGGATCTATTTAATAAAAAATTGGTCTAAATTATGAGGATTAAAAATATTACTAAAGTGATAAATAAAACTCAAAATGCTACTTACGATATTTACAGACTAGCCAAACTTCCCGAGATCACTTTATATGATTCACGGTCATAAATTGCGTTTTATAGGAATGATGGGATTACAAATGCCTAAGGGAATAATTAAATTACTAAAAAAGAAAAAGAAAAAGAAAAAGAAGGTTAGAATACTATTTTTTTAACCAATATAAAACAAATGATTTGAAACAAAAACTATTTCCTTTAACGGGCATGGCTGTTTGACATCACTCCTTACACTCAATGCAAAAATTTTAATTTTAACAGAGATTGAATTAATAACTGAAATGACGAGAAAGAAAATTCCTGAATCCACTAGTTTTCTTCCAACAATCCGCCAAACCAAACACTTTAAAATTCACCTTCTCTCCTCCTTTTCCATCCCCGAAATCAACCCACCAAAAAAGAGTGAGAGTGACTTTAGGCAGAGAGTGACGGTGTTGCTCTTCTAGTCTCTCGCCAGGAGATGAAAACGTTGTTAGATCTTGAAAATAACTAGATGCTTTGATTTAACTCAGTCATATACATCACCCAAAAAAGCTAAAACACTGTGTTCTTGATTATGGCTTCAGCATCAGTTGCCGGTAAATCCAAACAGAGTAAATCCGATCCGAATAGATACGGTCCATTGGCAAACACCAGCCCCATCCGATCCGGAATAGGGAGACGGTCCATGGCAACAGCCCCATCTGATCCGAACTCATCACCTGGCGCCACTGAGACGGTGCCGAGTCACGAAAGCGTCGAGACTGGAAACATCTTTCTTACAGTACCTAGCGAACCTGAGGCCCCCATATACTCTGAAAGAGGGTGCCGTGACAACCACGTGATCGACTTCTTGGAAGTATTTGGACCAGTTCGGAAAAACCATGTCCATCTCAGTGGGTGCCCATACTTCGGGCAACCCGAGCCACTTGTGCCCATGTCCCTGCCCACTAAGGCAAGCGTGGGGTAGCCTTGACGCGTCCATCGAACGGCTCAGATCGGCTTACGAGGAGCACGGTGGACGGCCAGAATCGAACCCGTTTGCAGGCAGAGCTATGGTTTATTTGAGAGAGGTCAGAGACCACCAAGCCAAAGCCAGAGGGACTCTTTATAAAAAGAGCGACAGGAAACGCCCAACTACTGTAACGGACAAAACTGTCGTGGCGAGTAAAGGACAAGGAGGTATTGCTACTGGTAGTGTGGCGATGGAAGTGGTAGTGCTGCTCAAACAACATTTACAGGAGTATAGTTTACTCATCTCTTCTTTCCTTTAACCTTGTTCGATTTTTCTACTTCTGTTTTAGCTTTTGATTGTGATTATTATGATATATACATATTTATATATCCGGCGATTCTCTTATTATTGATCGACTGCATAAAGACTTCCTTTTGTTTGCTCGCTTTCTTTGTACCCAACAACTATCTAACTCATTTGACATCAAACCCAATCCAAGAATGCCCCAAGTTCATTGAGTCATGGATGGTCAGTTAGATAGATTGGGTGGAGCTAGAATGTGAAATTCTATAGAGGTTTTCATGATTGAGAATTGAGTCAATGAATTCACTTCTAGACCTTTTACACTCAAAAGTCTTAACTCTTTCCTTGGTGATAAGGCCCCATGGAAGCTTGAGGAAGATTCTCGTTTGGCATAATCACTGAGCAAGGTTTCTATTATTGGTTGTGCTATGTGCCGATATTAAGGAGAGACGGTGGAACATTTGTTGATCCATTGTGAAGTGGCCTACGGTTTGTGGAGCGTAGTATTGAGAGCCTTTGGGATTCAATGAGTGTTACCAAGGAGAGTAGACGATCTTCTGCTTGGGTGGAGAAATTGCTTTGGGAAGCACTCATTGGATATTTGGAACTGTGTCCTGTTACGTTTGATATGGTTATTGTGGAAAGTGTGAAATAGTCGTATTTTTAACGATATGGAAAGATCAACAGCTCAGTTGGAAACATTTGCTGAACATGAAATAACCTCTTATCTATATATTACT
Source organism: Notholithocarpus densiflorus (assembly GCA_030021035.2). Lineage (NCBI taxonomy): Eukaryota > Viridiplantae > Streptophyta > Magnoliopsida > Fagales > Fagaceae > Notholithocarpus > Notholithocarpus densiflorus. Next base: position 59,055 of record JARYZH020000782.1, read on the forward strand.
AAAAGCTGAAGATACATGCACGCCGCTTACTCACGCTGCGCCACATCAAATTGGCCACGTCATTATTTTTTCTTTTCTTTTTTAAAATATAATTTGTCCTGCAATTTTAAAATGATTTTTACAATTTTCAGCCCTATAAATACAGCCCACTACTTATTTATTTACTTTCACTATCACCCTATAATAACTGTGGTAATTAATCAGCTTCATCTTTATTTATTTAGTTCCACTCATCGCCCCAACCCAAAGCCTCTCTTTTCAGCTCACGCTTTGCGCTTTATAAAAGAAATTTTTCAAATTAGCGAAGAAAAAAACAAAAACAAAAACAAAAACAAAACAAAAATAAAACGTTAAAGCCTTTCGTTTTGTTAAGCCCAATTTTCTTATAATTGTTTTTACATTTATTTTTTTATTATTTACACTTCTCCAACCTTTCTCTCACCCCTACCATTTCATCTCCTCACTACTTTTCCAATCTTTCCCTCCCTTACCTTTTCATCTCCCACTGCCCACACTACTTCTACATTAATATCATTCTTCCTCTTTCCTTTATCTCTCCTTTATTTTTTGTCTCCTTCTTATTCACATCCTCTTATTATAAATTCGTCACTATCTCTTCTATTCTATACATGGCTTTCACCACAAAAAGGTTCCTCTCTCTCTCTAAATTTTTTGGTGGATTTTTTTTTCTGCATCTCTACTTTAGGTTGATAATTTTATATTCTTTAAAACTCTATTTTGGGTTAATGCGATTTAGTTTTGTTTTTTAAATTGTTGTTGTTTTTTTTTTATTCTCTTGATTGTTAAATGTTATCCTATTGTATTCTAAAGAATTAAATATAGCATATAAAAATATAATATTATTCTATTACATAGCATGATTTGGATAATTTGGTATTTATTCTCGTTACATGGCATGATTTTTATAGTTCTCAATTTAGATGCAACCATGAGATCTTTACTAATTTTTGTTTATTTTCAAATCCTTTGTGGTAGACAAAGTACTCTTAATAGTTGTATTAGAAGTTACTTTATAATATTTATTTCAAAAGAAAAGCAAAGGTTAGCCAAACGAAAAATAATCGGATAGGTGACAAATATTAACTTTTGCAGATTTATTTTTATTATTATTATTTTATAACAATGCATGTATAGAAATTTAATTCTTAGATTTTGCTAATAATTGTTTATTTGATGATATGTTTTAGGCAGTCGAAATTATAATTTCTACAAAAAATAACCATTGAGATTATCAAAACAAAATTTTATCCTAATATTGGTTCAATTAATCATTGTTAAGTTTTATTAATTTTTTTAGTTTACGTTTTGGTGTTTTAGATTGTTCCTATATTACATTTATGATTGTTCCTATAATAAATAAAAATATAATTACGTAAATACATTACTCATTATTAGATTAGTTTAAATTGTAAAAAAAAAATTTAATAAAACCACTATAAAATAATTATCACGCGCAACACGCCGTCAGCATCAGTTTTTATAAATATCATTACTTCATTAGTTTTTTATTTTTTATTTTTAAAGAACCCTTCAAGATCTCATCAAGAACCCTACTTAGTACTGAATCCCTAAAGATCCTACATAAAATTTGGTATATGAGCCTATTCACCTTGGTCCTGTGCCATTACACTGTATTAAAACTGTCTGATATTTGCATTTATATTTTCACTGCAATTTTGATCCAACTTCTAATATATTTTTTTTTCAGATTGAGGAAGCTTATTAAATCAAATCAAGTAAAGAGAATTAACTCTCCAATTAATATGTTTACTAACCTAACCTACAATTAAAGATAATTGATTATGTGTGTGCCTGATTAACTACCTAAAAGAAAAAAGAAAAGAAGATGACATTTGTGCCTCTCATCTTATTATTATTATTTTTTCAGATGGAGGAAGCTATTGAAAATGCAAAGGCAGCTTCCAATTAGACTATGAGATGTTGAAAAACTACAAGATGAAAAAGCAAAAGAGGGAACTACAGCAGCAAGAGTACTTTGGATACAAAATTAGCTAATGGGGAACATGAGAAAGGTATTCCCTTCTAGAACACTTAACCTTATTATTTTATTTGTCTGATGCATGACAGGCTTGTTTATTTTAATATAGATTACATTCCTACAAGCAGGTTCTTCTTATATACGTTGTGTCTTCTTATTGACTCATTTCATTCTATTTACTAGTTTCTTGTTATAATCATCTGAATTTGATTGCAATCATTAAAAAAGTCTTATCCACTGCCACATAATTAATTTGCTTATGTTGGGTTTGGGATACCTGGTAGGTAGGTAGCCTTAGTGCCTTACCCCAAATTTTAGAGACTAAGACATGGACTCAAACCTGAAAGATATTGCTTGGGCAGGGAATATAGATTTTCCAAATTTTTTAATTTATCCTCATGTCCATATTTTGTTGTATTTATCCTGTATAGTATTTGAGCTTCACAGTAAGTGTACTGGCACTTTTTGGGCAACTGAGAATTTGTCGCATCAAATTTAATCTGAGTTAGATTGTTAGGCCACTATTCACTAAACTTGATTCATGCTTGGAGTTCCAAAATTTTTTCATAATTCCCTTATTATTGGAAAGTTTTGAAATATTCCAAGAAAGTCTAATGTTTGTGTTGAGAAATGCACCAAAAAATTGTAAGATTCAGCTAGGCTAATGAATTTCATTAAACATTTGAGTCTGGAAAGTTGGTGCAGCAATTGTGAATCTGTAAATAGGCATCTGATGGCTTCGGCAAATTTCAACACTCATTGTCTGTATTGACATGAAATGTTTTCACAGGAATATTGCTTATATTTCGGTGTTTGCGGTGAAACTCAAAATTGCACATATTTGCATTTGCCTGTAACAAAAATCATAATTTTTCTACATCATTATCTCTCTATCAAATATCCATTCCAAGAGCTCAGCAATCTCAGCCAAGTATCAGTTACAACTCAAGCATCCAATTAAATATCACAGATTTTGCCCACAGATACACTGATAGAATTCACACAAATGATCATAATTACACATATAGTTCACATAAATTATGCCAAGATGATATGCCATGAAAAATTCACAAAATGCCATAAAAAAGGGGAATTAAATTGAGAGTTTGAGAGAGAGTGATTTAGGAAAAATAGGGGAATTTGTCTGCGTGTGGTTGGGGTGGGTTAAGGTTATGGGAGGATTTATGGAAATAGGATCTAGAGTTGTTGCAAAGCGGTTATGGGGTTGTGTTGGGGAATTAAAAGGTGGTTCGATAGTTATTTGATGGCCATTTGTAGAAGAAAGTATTTGAGGATTTAGGGTTTTGATAGGTAAGAGAAAGGGAATGATTTGGGGTTGTAAGTAGAAAGGAAATGTGGGCAGTTTTTATGGTATTTAGCTATAAGAACAAAGATCCGTGATCTATATCATAAAGAGAGGAGGAGGAGGAAGAAGACAGGAGAAAGAAACCAAATAGGCTTATGCTCTATGCTTAAAACATTCAATAATTTTATTATTCAATCTCCATCTCAAGCTTTTTATATAAGTATTTTTTAGACAAGTATATGTAATGATTATTCATAATTAATCAGCTCAAGTTTAGAGTCAAACTTGAAGTTGAACTTGGCTTGCTTGTTAAACAAACAAACATAAATAAGCTTTTCTACGAGCCGTGCCTGGGTTGTTCATAACAAATTTTGATTCATTTACGCCACTCTACGCCCAAAGAAAATAAACCTAAGATACTTAGATCTCCTAAGATTCTAGACTCAACTAAATTACCCAAAAATGCCCTTACCAAGAAATACACAAATTACATTTGCCCACTACAAAATCGACTATGAACTAATGAAATAAAGATCCAAATAAAACTCCGTTTCTTTAACCCTAAAACTCGTTTTTTAACTCTAAAAACTCATACTTAGACCTTCAAAACCACATGATTTTTACTTCAATTGACCCGCATACGAATCCCATAAAATAATTCTGAATAGGCAAATTTGTAAAATATCCATCTTCCATGGTTGCACTAAAGAGAGAGATGGATTGCAGCAGCCATTACATTCACTTATTATCAACATAGCATGGCTAGAAGTAGTTGATGTATACATTCCACATAGATTGCTGCTCTATATGTGAAAATTTTCAGAAAAGTGGCTGTATCCCCTAACACCACTCCTCTATATAGGTAATTATTGTTTAACATTACGTTCACACTCAATATACCGTATGTCCACATTTTTCCACATAGATATAAAAAAAAAAAAAAATGGGACACAATGAAAGAGTGTGGACGCAGTTGGATGTGAACAAGCAAAGCTGCTCCTTTATAATAACCTAGGTTACTCTTTCTTTTAAAAAGAAGGAAAAAGCTTATGTTAGAATAGATTAATTTTGCCATGGTGACCATGTCGTAATCATACAGTTGACGTATTGGTATGATATATTGACGTATATACCAACTTGATATGGAATTTATATGTGCTTGAGCAAATTGAATCTACAAGAAAAAGGGTCTTAATGTTATAAGAAATTACATGTGTGACATAAGCCCTGAAAGAATAAATCTTCATTGATTAAAAATGCTCCTTAAGATGGTTTAGTTATGTTTAGAGGAAAGTGATTAATGCACTAATGAGAAAGAGTGAGTTAATTTAAGTGAATGAAAAATGTAGAGGAATACCCAATTAATAGAAATTTAAAAATTGACATATCAATTAGGAAGTAGCTAAAAGCATGACTGCATTGAATAAACTGTGTCAACACGTATTTGACTCTAACAACAAGTATGTTGAGGATCCATAGCTGACCCCCAAATTTTGGGATTAAGGTTTGGTTGTTGATTGGTAATAAGCTCCATGTCTAAAGACCATTCAATATGATTGTGAAACTGTGCTTTAATTTTTGTAATTTTAACCATGTTTACCTTTTGACTAACAAAATTTCCTTTGTGTGGTTATGTATTATACTTTTACTTCTTAAACTGAAAATTCATTATTCATTATTCATTTGCATTTGTTTTTGCTAATGTTCAAAATTTTTGTATTGTTGTAACACAGATATGTGCAGGGCAGAAGGTTCAGGGTTCTGCTGTAGCGGATGAGGCCTACAAATATGCAAAAGAGTTTTTGAATAATCGTTGATTATAATCTAGAATACAACTATGAAAGGTTAATAGAGCAAACAAAGAAGCTGAATGCCTGAGGGATGATATATTGGCTCAAGCAAAGACAAAGCAGGTCACTCACATGTGAAGCTTGGATTTCAGGCCAAGAAATATGAAGAAGAGGTGCGAGAACTAGAAACCAAGTACAAGAAAGAAAAAAAGTAATAGAAGGACATGGAGCCAAGCTTGCATGGGTCAAGCGAGTCAGGCGAAGATCTTAGCCAATTCATGGCAGAGAAGAATGCATAATCTTGGGGTAGAGGTAAAGTCTGAGACAGGAATAGTGGTTGACAAATTGCCGAGCGTGTGATAATTATGCATGGAGGTAAAAGACTCATACTTAGACGTTTAATACCACATGACTTTTACTTCACCTGACTCGCACGTGAACCCCCATAAAAATACCTGAATAGCCAATAGGCGAATTTGTAAATATCTATTTTCCATGGTTGCACCAAAGAGAGAGGATGGATTGTTTTGGTGGCAAATAACAAAGGGGGAGCTGGGTTGATGGGTTGGTCATTGTAGGGGATGGAGTGGTCAATGAGTTGGGAAACAACAAAAATATTTTCACTGAACCAGGATTTTACACGGCACTAATACGCGAAATCAATGAAAGCATTTTGGAAAAGAAAGAATACACGCTTTTGAAATAATACTGGGCCTGTATATAAAGTTTCAAAATTATCTCTTTGGTAGGCAAAACAACATTACTTTGACAAGCGATACCAATTACTTTTTTGACTAGGAATAAAAACTTTTCTACACAATTGCTAAAAACTCAAATAGGTAACCAAGCCAAATAAAAATTTGAGGCCATTTCCAACACTTGTTTATGAGAGAATGTTAAAATTGTTCTTAAAAATTACCTATTTTTTTGTTATTATGACAACCAGCTGGTGGTTTGGTGGCGGTTTAGATTTTTTCCAACCTATGCTGGTTCAGTTAATATTCCTCCTCCTCTTAGAGACGACCTGTGCACAATCCAAACATTGACCCAGTTATCCCCATTTTTGTTGAACCCGCTTGCGGAAAATTAACTGCTAAGCACGCCAAGCCGGTGCAGTTAGTTATCATCACTGTATTTTTTCTCTGCATTGAGTTTATTTTCTTTGAAAATTATAATTTTATGTGTACTTTGGTGATTGGTCCTTTCCTTTGAAAAAAATTCTTTGAATTATATTATCATATTTCTTTATAATTTAAAATGGACAAAAACTTAATCTAATTAGTTTAGGAATACTGAATGATACATGTAATTTATTCAATATAGATCTTTTGAATATTTTACCTATTTTTTGGGGTCATTTCTAAACAGGGAGTATAAGTTTACTTGGAAGCTCTGCAGAAGAAAAACTGGGAAGATGAAGTAGTGTCGAGCCTCATGGTGCGGTGATTGGATGTTAAAGAAGTTAAGATGACTAATTCAAGTGGACTAAAGAAATTTGAAATTGAAGAAATTGGGAAAGAAGCTTCTTCACAATTAAGACAACCAGAGGGTATACAGGTTGAGGAAATGCAACTGCAAGCATCATAATCTAAAAACCCTCAAGGAGTGGTGCTTGATGGCAGCACTAAGATCTTAAATCTAGTGAGATGGAACCAGAAGCAAGTGAGCAACATGGATTATTTCTCATGCAGGGTGGTTTAGGATTAACTAAGCCACCAAAGGATGAGGATTGGAAGAATGCCAGAGAGATTTACTTGATGGACAATGAGTTGTCTGATTTACCTGAGAATCCAAGGTGCCCCAATCTGTCAGCTCTGTTCCTTCCAAGAAACTACAAATTAAGAATGATTCCTCAGCCATTTTTTAATTTCATGCCAGCCCTTCAAATCCTGAACTTATCCAGGACTGGTATCAAGTCTTTGCCTGATTCTCTTATCAGATTGGTAAGCCTCAAAAGATTGTTTCTAAATGATTGTCATCGTCTCATGATTTTGTCGCCAAAAGTTGGAGATCTCAAGCAACTTGAGGTTCTTGATCTTGAAGGGGCAAATATTATGGATTTACCTAAGGAGATTAAGAATTTAACTAATCTGACATGCTTGGAAGTTTCATTTTATGGATTTACGAGTAATGGTAGCAGAACCATGCAATCAAATGCTGTGGTTCCTTGTGGGGTAATTTCTGCATTGTCTCAGTTAGAGGAGCTGAATATTGATGTAAATCCAGATGACGAGCAATGGGATGCATATGTAGAAGATATTCTTAATGAAGTATGTACCTTAAAGAGGTTGGAAACCCTTAAATTCTATTTTCCAAGGGTGGAACTTTTGAGTCACTTCCTGTGGAGTAGCCTATCACTTACTAATTTCAGATTTACCGTTGGTCACCATGTCAAGCGCATTATGTCTCGAGTCCCTCCTGATGCTGAGTTTGAGCTGGAACGATGGGAGAGATGCTTGAAATACATAAACGGTGTGGGTGTCCATAGGGATATTCAGATTTTACTCCAACATGTGACCGCATTTTTCTTGGACAGGCATGCGACTATTAAGAAGCTATCTGATTTTGGGACTAGAAATATGAAGCAACTAAAATGCTGTGTCTTGGGGGAATGTAATGAGCTTCAAGTGATTATAGATGCAGCAGATGTTTATGGGGAAGACGGTATAAGTAAAATAGTATCTGAATCGTATGATGCTGAAAGAATTGTTCTTGGATCTCTTGAACACCTGTATATATATTATATGAAGAGTTTAAGGAGCATATGGGAGGGGCCAGTACAGCAAAATTCTTTATTTCTTCTCAAGTCCTTGACATTGAGCACATGTCCCCAATTGACCACTATTTTCACGCAAGGGTTGCTTGATAACCTATGCAATTTAGGAGAGCTTAAAGTGGAATACTGCCACTCCATCAAAAGCATTGTAAGCTGCGAAATCTCTGCTGAGCATGGTACCTCTTATTTTCTCCCAAATTTGAAGAAGATTTCACTTCATTGCGTGCCTGGATTAGTTAGCATCTCTAATGGTTTACACATTGCACCAAAGTTAGAATGGTTGAGTTTTTATAATTGCCCAAATCTTAAGAATCCATTAATTGATGAAGTATCCAGTCAAGATTTGAAAAAGATAAAGGGTGAGAGGCGTTGGTGGGAAGCATTAGAGTGGAGCAATGGTCGTCCAGGTTATTTGGATGAAATTTTTGTTCCAATTGAAGCAAGGGATTTCTGAGCACTTTTAATTTTCCCTAATCAAAATTAGTCTCTGCATTGCCTTATGGAAGCTCATTGGTTCAATTTCAATGACTGTATAATTGTTAGCTGAGGCATCCTTGGACCGCTTTCTGTTTGCTGTGTTTATACTCTTGCAGCTGCTTTGGCGGTGAGACACTACATTGAATATAGTCCCTCTAGCCCGATGTATCTTTCTCATGCTATTTGTGAAAAATGTAGTGTGTTTAGGTTTCTGATCCTCTAAACACAATGCTAATGAAATCCAAGTTCTTGAATGTGTGAAAATATTTCCTGGAATCCCACAAAGTACAGACTGTAAAGCTCTACTAATGTAGGCCATTTGTGTTGGTATTCTATCTGTGATTGTGAGGTTTTTTTTTTTTTTTTTTTTGGAGCCAGAATTCTATCTTGGTTGCATAGCCAAAAGGCCCAAAACTATTGTACGTACAAAGTAATGACCTAACATGAGGAAATTTTATGGATGATAACGTCTTTGTTGTTTTGTTTCAAGGATGTTAGTTTCTTGGATGTCGCTAGGCCTTTCACCAAAAAAATTTCTTATCAACCCCGTCCACTTTGCTCCTAGTTTCTTGGATGTCACTAGGCCTTAAGATTTGTAACGGAAAACACATACCAGTAACATAGGTACCTTGACCTTGGAGTTGGAATAGTCACTAAGCGGATATTATCCTTGAGTTCACCTCAAATCATTATTTTAAACAAAAAGTAAAGGAAATTAAAATCATCACGTTTAGTATATGCTTAGTCTTTCTAACACAAATCATATTAGTGAAATACACTTTGATGCTTATTATTTCAAGGGCAAGACTTAGGTACAATACTTAGGTGCTGTTCCTTAGATTCTCCTCTTAAAATTCAGCCATGTGAATTTTGTCTCATGAGATGGAAGTATATTTTTTAGTTTAGTAGCCACATAGCTGAATTTTAAGAGAGGAACCAAAGGAACAGTACCTAAGATACTGTATATAAGTTTTGTCCTTATTTCAAAACCCCTAACTTCTCCTTCAAGTTCTCATGCTTAGTTAATCCCTCCTCTTAACTAATGTTACTGTTAGAAAAAGTTTATTTGCAATTAGCTAATTTTACATTTTTGATCGTTTTCTCGAACTAATTGAGATCAGTTCCTAAAAACAATTTGTTGTTTTTGTTGAACGCGTATTTGACTCTATGGGGCCAAATTATACCTGACAACCATTGCCCTTTTGGTGTATAAACTCCAAAATAGAGGCATAAGAGGTCATTTTGTACATTTGAGAAAGAAAGACCGATATAATGTTCTTTTTAAATAATTGTCTTGCCTTCAGGAAGTTATGCAAGGGCACCCCTATATTGCTAAATAGAGCACCTACATTGCATAGATTAGGCATACAGGCATTCCACCACATTTTAGTGGAAGGGCGCGTTATTTGTTTACATCCATTAGTTTGTAAAGGGATTCAATGCAGATTTAAGAAAAACTAATTTTACATTGGTTTGTCATAGACTTCTATTGTCATTTTTATACACTATACATTATATAATAAATA
>JARYZH020000783.1:0-17500 GCA_030021035.2 Notholithocarpus densiflorus
ATCTCATAGAAATGCAATGTGGCATTAGGGCCAAGTCGTTGCTCATAAAAAACAAAGCGAAGCGTTTCATTGCTAACATCCCAGTGTATGAATTCGTCTTTGTACTTGTTCATTATACTTTGAATACGTGAATTGACAGCTGACTGTAATTCGGGACCTGCAAGGTCACGTACCCATTCTGGAACAATATGAAAATCTGTGTTTTAGCATACCACTTGAAAGTGCTAATGGTGCATATTGAGTTGGTTTCAATAATGAAATTGCTAAGCGTTTTAGACTGTGATACTATCAACTTTACCGTAGAAACTTTATAAACTGTTGCGTCAAAGTTTAAACACAAGACCAAAAATACTAAGACATTTATTTATTATGTTAATAATGTGGAATTATTCATATTTTATTGTCTTGTCAGTTTTTAAGGTTTTTTTTCTTTTGAAAATTTAAATTAAAAAATTTTCAACGGAATAAGTGTCCATTTGACATTGCTGCTGGAAGTATAGCTATAGTCATGGAACCAGAAGTTCAATTGAGAGGGTCCAAAGTATGAACCAATTTGTTTTTATGAAAATCCAAATTAACATTCATATATATTTTTAAATCAACAAATGAAAAAAAAAAAAAAAAAAAAAAAAAAGGGTAATACCTACATCCATATCAATTTCACAACAAAGTCTAGATTCTAAACTATTACTGATTATAATTTGGGTCCACTACTAATATTACTTTTTCACCCACTAAAAACAACTTGTCAAATAGATTTTGTTGTGAAATTGTTATAAAAATATTATAGATGTGGCATTACTCAACATAAAATAAATTTTTCTTAACAAATGCGATGCACTATCAAAATGGAATTTATTATGCTTATAAATTTCAAAAATTAATAATTGATTCACTCCCTATTAAATTTTGTAGCAATTTTTCTTTTAATTCTAAAATAAAAAATCATATTCCATTATATGCCCAGTATTCTTCTACAAAATATATACTTATGGACGCAATTTTTTCAACAAATTTCAAAATTACTGAGGTGGACCCAATTAATATTCATGGATTCATCACTTTTTCTCTACTACTCATGGTCAATCACTTCTCCAATTGTAAAATTTGTAACGAAAAATATGTTGTATCATTATTTTTAATAAAGAGAGAGTGTACTGTATTTGATATAAGGATTTTAAAAATTAAAGACCAAAAAAAGACATTAATTCAATTATTCAAGTAGTATAGATAAAACTTTGCTAATATTGACTCATTGACTACACTATCACTTTTTCTTTTTCCTTTTTACTTTTCTTTAAATCTCAGGGGGGCCAAGTCCCTTTGGCCCTAAACGTGGGTTCGTCCCTAACTATTGCTGTAGAGTTTTTGTAATATAGTAAACCATGAATCCTATGCTGTAATAGTGGAAACTCATTTAGCAAATAATTGGGAAAAATGCCTCCAGATAGCACTTTTACACAAGATTAATTGTGAAAATATTATGGGTTTTAGAAAAATTTTCAAAAAATAAATAATAAGAATGAAGATAACTTGAAAGAAAATAGACACAAGTACACACAAGAGAAAAACACAAAAATTTACGTAGTTCGGATTTTTGGCCTACATTGCTATGCCCACATGCTGTAAATTTTTAATTTTACTAACAAATACGAGGAATACTAATGGTATTGCAATGACACTCTCGCTAAACCCAAACCCCAAATACACCCCAATTGACCCAATCCTACAATCTCTCACAACATACAAAGAGAAGTTATTTTCCTTTTCCGCAATTGCCGCACCACTCCTCTGTCTATATAGAGAGAGAAAGGACAAAATTGGCTTCTGCCCTTTTCGGGCAAAATAAATAGCATTCTACCTCCTTTCTCAAACTAATTAGGGAAATGTCATTCTTTTGAAACTCGACTTTCTCAAAATCGAGTTAAGTCCTATAGTGACGTTTTTAAGGACCTATAGTGGCGTTTTTTAACTCAAGCTCTATGAAATTGAGTTATAGGTAAAAAAATTGCATGTAACTCGACTTCATAGAGATCGAGTTACAAAACGCCACTATACGTCATTAAAACGCCACTATAGGGTTCCAATTATTATTATTATTATTTTTTTTAACTCGATTTTGAGAAAGTTGATTTTTAAAAAAATGACATTTTCCTAATTAGTTTGGGAAAGGGGGTAGATTGCTATTTATTTTGCCCGAAAAGGGCAGAGGCCAATTTTGTCCGAGAGAGAAATCACCAAATTGTCGACAAGCAATATTATGCGTGCCAGAAGGGTCAATGTTTGTTCCTACAAGAAAGTCCATAAGTGGGCTTTCATATTTCAAGCCACCTATTCCATGTAGGCAACTAGGTATGTTGCAAGAATCAGGTTATGTTGACACTTGACATTGCATACAAATGACGTACATATATGCAACCCAATAGCATTGTACCCGTTAAGATGGTAACACATATCCATTTTTAAACATGTATCACAATCTGACCGAATTCAAAGCACTGGACCTAATCCAGATCCCAATCTATGCAATAAAACTTAGAAAATTCAAGCCAACCTTCTAGAATACTAACCTGTAAATTTCAGCTTTTTCTAAAAGACTATAAAACTTAAAAGTTCTTGGCTACTAGTCTACGGGGAACCCTTTTTTTCTTTTTTTTTTCTTCTAGAAAGAGCTTTAAGCTCTAAAGCTTTTTCCTGGTTGTGCGTAAATGATGGTCCATAAGTCACGTCTTCTACTCCATATGTTAGACAGATGAATTAACATTCGAAAAAAATAGTATTTGGAAATGTTGACTTGCTTTTTTTTCTTTTTTTCTTCTTTGACTAGAAACGTTGACTTACTTTGCTCTTTCAAGACTTATACTTTGTTAGAAATACTGAAATCTGTAGTATTGTATTTCATAGTAAAAGAATACACATAAGTGCCTTTATATAGGAGGCATATGAGTGCAGTACAAGTAAGAGTGTAGTACAAGAATGTGTGCTATACAAGTAATTTAGTTTGGGCCTAAAGCCCATAATACTATTACACATTAACAGCCCCCCTCAAACTCAAGGTGGATGTGAGACCAGCTTGAGGTTGTCAACCAAAGTACAAAGGCGTCCCTTAGGATGTGACTTGGTGAAGATATCTGCAAGTTGATCTTTAGAGGAGACTGAGATCAGCTTGAGAGCACCATGGACAAGATGATAACGGATAAAATGACAATCGATCTTGATGTGTTTAGTCCGTTCATGGAAGACATCATTGTGAGCAATATGAATAGCACTCTGGTTGTCACAATAAAGAGGAGTAACAGAGGATGTAGACACACCTAAGTCTTTGAGAAGCCATCGTAGCCAAAGGAGCTCAGATGTGGTATCAGCAAGGGCACGATATTCTGCTTCAGTACTGGAGCGGGCCACATGAGTTTGTTTCTTGCTTCGCCAATAAATCAAAGAAGAACCAAGAAGAAAGCAATAACCAGTAGTGGACCTGCGATCAGTGGGATCTCCTGCCCAATCAGCATCAGAAAATGCACGGATAATAAGAGGAGACTGAGCAGAGTAGAAAAGACCATGGAAGAGAGTGCCCTTTAGGTATCGAAGAATGGGCAGAACAGCAGCATAGTGAGTCGATCGTGGAGCAGATAGATATTGGCTTACCTGGTGAACAGCATAGGAAATGTCTGGACGAGTAACAGTGAGATAAACTAGGCTGCCAACCAAGCGTCTGTAAAGAGAGGGATTAGACAATGGTTTCCCCCCTGAGGGAGTCAGATGTGCATTAAGCTCAACTGGAGTGTCAACAGTCTTGCTATCAGTGAGTCCAGCTCGAGACAAGAGTTCAGAGGCATACTTGGCTTGAGTAATGTAAAGTCCATCTGTAGAATGAGTGATTTCAAGACCCAAGAAGTAGCTGAGATGTCCAAGATCTTTCATCTCAAACTGCTGACTGAGAAAATCCTTGAGTTCTTGAATGCCACTAAGGTCATCACCAGTTATGATCATATCATCCACATACAGGAGAAGTAGAATGGTGCCTTTGTCAGTGCGACGAAGAAATAAGGCAGAATCATAATGACTGGCCATGTAACCCAAGCGAGAGATGGTAGAACTGAATTTGGCAAACCAAGCTCGTGGAGCTTGTTTAAGGCCATAAAGTGCACGTTGAAGGTAACAAACCTTGTTTGATTCAACAGAGAGACCAGGAGGAGGTTGCATATAAATTTCTTCACTTAAATCCCCATTAAGGAATGCATTTTTGACATCCATCTGAAAAAGGTCCCATTTACTGGCAGTAGCAACAGCTAAGAGGGCATGAACAGATGAGATTCGAGCAACCGGAGCAAAGGTCTCTTCATAATCAATCCCATATTCCTGTGTAAAACCTTTTGCAACAAGACGAGCTTTGTAGCGCTCAATGGACCCATCAGAGCGAGTCTTAATCTTGTAGATCCACTTACAACCAACCACAGATTTCCCAAGAGGGAGAATCACCAAGTCCCAAGTATGATTTTTAGATAATGCATCAAGTTCTTCTTTCATTGCAATCTGCCATAAAGGGTCAGTGGAAGCCTCACGATAAGTGTGAGGCTCGTGCAGTGTAGCAAGGGCAGTGTAACAATGATAGTCAAGTAAATGTGTAGGAATGGATCTCACCCGAGTTGAGTAATGAGGTGGAATGTCTTGTGCAAGATCTTCAGGCGGAATAGGAGCAGGGGACCCAAGCTCAGGGTTGGGTAGTTCGTCTTTGACCTGTTCATCTTCCACCTGTTCATTAAAGGGTGAACTAGGAAAGGGATCAAGGATATCTGGTGGTTGGACAGAGAAGTCTACAAGAGAATCAGGAGTAACTATAGGAGGATCAGGAGCAGCTACAGGGGGAATATGTGCCTCATCTGGAAAAAGATCTAAGACAAAGGAGGATGATAGGGAGGCACGGAAGTGAGAGAGCTCAACAAAGAGGCGATGTTCCCAAAAGACAACATTGCGGGAGATACGAAGACGATGAGAAACAGGATCATAACATCGATACCCCTTTTGAGTTTCGCCATAGCCAAGAAAAAAACAAAGCCTTGATCGAGGCTCAAGTTTGTTATGCTCATGTGGCTGAAGAAGAACGAAACAAGCAGAACCGAAGGAGCGAAGGTGGTGATAGTCTGGAGGTGACCCAAAAAGGCGTTCATATGGAGTTTGATTTTGGATGACAGGACTTGGAATGTGATTAATAGCATGAACAGCATGAAGAGCAGCTTCGCCCCAAAAAGAAGCAGGAACTTTGGCAGAGAGAAGGAGAGCACGAACAGTGTCAAGAATATGACGAAGTTTTCGTTCGGCTCTACCATTTTGCTGAGAGGTACCTGGACAAGTTAGTTGATGAACAGTGCCATAGGAATGCAAAACAGCTTGGAAAGCATATTGAGTGTACTCAAGAGCATTATCAGATCGAAAAATTTTGATACGTTTGGAAAATTGAGTTTCAACCATTTTTGCAAAATTAGAATATACTTGCAATAATTCAAAACGATGTTTCATATTAAAAATCCAGCTATAGCGAGAGTAATCATCAACAAAGACAACAAAATATCGAGATCCACCAATACTAGAGACAGAGGAATGCCCCCAAACATCAGAATGAATAAGGTCAAAGATATCAGTGGATATTGATTCACTAGTGTTGAAGGGCAAAGCTGGTTGTTTTCCTAACTGACATGAAACACAATCAAAATTTTCTGTAGACACTGAACCTAACAAACCTCTAGAAGCCAATTGTTGTACCTGAGAAGAAGATGCGTGACCAAGTCGAGCATGCCAAAGTGCAAGGGAAGGAATAGAAGAAACTGCAGCAGCTGTAGCAACAGAAACAGGAGCAACAAGTGGAAGACGAAGGTTGTCCACGGGAAACATACGCCCAACTCTGGGACCGGTCCCAAGCTCCTGCCCCGTCCTTGGATCCTGCATAATACATCCAGAATAATCAAATATAATGCGATAACCTAACTCAGCTAATTGTCCCACAGAAAATAAATTGTAAGAAAGGTCAGGAACATTAAAGACCCCAGGAACTGAAAGGTTGGAGGTCGAAATGGAACCTATATTATGACCAGACATTGTAGAACCATTTGCTGTGCGAATATTAAGAGGATGTGGTGCAGGTTTAAGTTCAGAAAATAAGGACGAGTGAGGTGTCATGTGATTGCAACAAGCAGAATCCATAAGCCAAGAGGAAGGAGACATACCAGATAAAGCTGAGAGAGAAGAGGAATAATATGCATTACCAACCATACGAATGACATTAGCGATAATGTTTTTAAGGTCATCTATGGACATGGTGAAAGTGTGACCTGAAGACTTAGACTGTGCAGAGACGGGAGCCTTTGGTTGGACACTCTCAGTGTTAGCAACAGTAGCAGTAGAAATTGAAACGGCTGAATTGTTGCGATGATAGCAAGTCTCAATATTGTGGCCAAAATGTTTGCAAAAATTGCAAAAACGTTTGCTGGATTGTTGGCGACGATTGTTGCAACAAGAAGAAGACATGTCCTTATTCTTCATTTAGAAGCAATATATGCAAAAACGGACCGCAAAAATGAAATCTACGCGAAAAACTAGGTAAGAAGCACCTGGACTGCAAAAAGTCAACTCTGAAGAAAAGTCAACAGTCAAAGTCAACCACGGTCAAAGTCAACGCAAGTCAACGGTAAGGTCAACGCAGGTCAATCGGCTTGGTCAACGATGATGTCAGCTGACGTGGCGGGTGACGTCAGCAGAAGATGATGTCAGCAGATGATGTGGCAGTGATGACGTCACCTAGGGCTGACGTCAGCAGATGCAAATCTGGCGCGTGGAGGCGCGTGGAGAAGAGAGTCGGCGCGTGGAGCGCGTGAGATGCTGACGCAGAATCTTCAGGTGGCGCGTGAGGGCGCGTTCCGTCTCCGATGACTGGGAGGCTTTCACCGGCAATTAGATCGGCTCAAGACGATCTCAGTGATGCCTCCAGAAATGTGATTGGAGCAATATTCGCGGCGTTGATGACACGTGCAGTGATCTGTGCGGTGTAGGACTCCTCAACGACAGCGGCTGCAGGTCCGGAACCCAAAGACAACGGCTGGAAGATGTCGGAGGTTCAACGGCGAGAGGCTGCAGACTGTTGTGATGGCGGAAGCGATTTTGAGAATGGAGTAACACCAATAAAGACAAGACTGCTAAGAAAATGTCAGAGCAATGGCTCTGATACCATGTTAGAAATACTGAAATCTGTAGTATTGTATTTCATAGTAAAAGAATACACATAAGTGCCTTTATATAGGAGGCATATGAGTGCAATACAAGTAAGAGTGTAGTACAAGAATGTGTGCTATACAAGTAATCTAGTTTGGGCCTAAAGCCCATAATACTATACACGTTAACATACTTATTTTCACTTTGATTTATAACACCACTGCAATATCTCAATCCAAACCACATCTCAAAAATCCATTAATCGGTGTTTACAACCTCAACGCTAAAGTTTCAATCATGGCTGTTTACACCCTCACGATCAAACATTTTCGATTTCCACAGTTTTTCGTCTTATTTTCTCTATTTATGATCACCAATTTCTTCTCTGTACTAACCCCAATTATATTACAAGTGCTTTATCCTTCAACTTCACTAGTTTTACCTCTCAAGACCTTAACATATCATATGAGAACGCTTTTGCTGATGAAGACCAAGTAATCCAACTTACAGGCAGCAAGCTGAAAGCAGGGTTGGCCGGTCGAACCACTTATTTCAGACCCATGCACCTGTGGGACAAGGCCTTCGGAAACCTCACAGATTTCGCTACCCATTTTTCCTTTGTCATTGATTCGCAGAATCAACCTGAACATGCAGATGGGTTGACCTTCTTCCTCGCACCTAACGGTTCCAAAATTTCGGCGCTTACCAATGGTAGCAATATTGGTCTCTATAACCCAGCGTTAAGTTCACTGGATAATTGTTTTGTTGCAGTGGAATTTGATATCTGCAGAAAACCTCAATGGGATGATCCGCCTGGAGAACATATAGGTATTGATATCAACTCCATGACATTTGTTGCTAATGTGTTATGGTTGAGTAACGTTACTAAAAGAAATGAAGCTTGGATTAGTTACAATTCTAGTTCACAAAATTTGAGTGTTGTCTTTACTGTTTTTAGAAACAATGATACTGTTTTGCAATCACTTTCTCATATTGTTGATTTGAGAGATTACCTACCTGAATGGGTTACTTTTGGATTCTCAACCGCAACAGGAAAATTTTATGCGATACATACTATTTATTCTTGGGATTTTAGTTCAAGTTTGGACATTGATAATAACTAGACATGGCAAAACGGATCAGAATTTTCTGACCAGACCCGAAAAATATCAGACCCGAACTCGATTTTTTTTTTTACCCGAAGCAAAAACGGGTTGACCCGTGACCCGACCCGCGTTTTTTTGCGGGTCAACCCAACCCGACCCGCTACCCGACCCGAACCATTTTTTTAAAACTTTTTTTTTGGTAAAAAAAAAAATAGTAAAATTAAGACAATATTGGTTTAATTGTTTATTGTAAACTTTAAGGAAACAATTAATACAAATTAATTGAAAGATAAATACATGTGGTTGAGCATTCTGTAATGAGTAAAGATTTTTAGATATCAAATAGTAAAGTACATGCCAAGATAATCTGTAGAGTTAAAAACATAGATTTAAAATTGTAAACATGTGTGAGAAACATTCACAAGTGTGAAAATAGTGAAGCCAAAGTATCAAATTAGCATAACTTATGAATGCTTAGACCTGTTTTTTAACAATTTATGTCCAAAATAAACGACTTTTCAAAATAAATTATGATATTTCCTAAAGTATGTGTTGCTTAACAATGATATGATATTCATAAAAAAGACCATATGTAAATAAGTAAGCAATCAAACTTTAATGTATATCTCAAATTGAAATAGAGTGTCAACGACAATTGATAATAGATTATAAAATTAATTTTCAAGATTGCAAATTTCTTATATGTTTTTGTTCTTTATCAAATGAGTTATCCAATAAGCCATTTGTAATTTTGTTTTATGTTTTGGAATGTTGATATTGTGTAGAAATAAAACTTGTATATTTGTTTTACTTATCTTTGTGTTATTTTGTTTTAGATAGCAATGTTAGGATTTGTATAATTTTAAAATTATTGAATAAGTATTAATAAGTTTAACTGAGTTCATTCTTGATATAAGTGGTGAATTCAAAATAATGCATTTTACATTAAGTAATTTGTTGCATAACTTTCCAAATAGCAAATACATGTTGTTTTCTTAAAAAAAAAAAAAAAAATTCATGTAAAAAATACGGGTCAACCCAACCCAACCCGCAACCCGATTGACCTGAACCCGATTTTAACCCGCTTAAAATGACCCTTTTTTGACCCGTGACCCGTTTGACCCGCAACCTGATTGACCCAGCCCGAACCCGACCCGACCCGACCCGCCTGTTTTGCCATGTCTAATAATAACAATACCAACCCAAAAGGTCCCAATCTAGCCCTCTCCCCTATGAAAAGGAACATGTCCATGTTAGTTATGGGGTTCATTGCTGGTGGATTTATTTTGGTTGGTTGGTTGGCCATGGTTCTGTTTGCCTTGTGGAAGAGGAATCGGAAGGATAACAAAGATGATCGTGCCCTTGCTGAGGAGTTTAAAAGGGGAATAGGACTTAGGAGGTTTTCATATGATGAATTGGCTCATGCAACAAATGATTTCAATGACAAAGAAAAGCTAGGCCAAGGAGGATTTGGTGGGGTTTATAGGGGATTTTTAAGGGACTTAGACTCCATTGTTGCTGTTAAAAGGGTATCAGAAGGGTCTAGACAAGGAATAAGGGAGTATACATCAGAAGTAAAAATCATCAGTCAATTAAGACATAAGAATTTGGTGCAACTCATTGGCTAGTGCCATGCAAGAAATAGAGGACAACTATTACTTGTCTATGATTTCATGTCCAAAGGAGCTTAGATTCACATCTTTTTAGAGAAGATACCTTATTGATGTGGGAAGTGAGGTACAAAATTGTACAAGACTTGGTTTCAACCTTGCTTTACTTGCATGAAGGATGGAAATGTTGTGTGTTGCATAGGGATATAAAATCAAGCAATATTATGCTTGATTCAAATTTCAATGCCAAACTTAGAGATTTTGGATTAGCTAGGCTTGTGGACCATGCTAGGGGATCACGAACTACTAATTTGGCGGGTACCAAGGGTTATATGGACCCAGGATGTGTCACAACCTGAAGGGTAAGTAAAGAGTAAGATATCTATAGTTTTGGAATTGTTGCATTGGAGTTAGCCTGTGGAAGAAAACCAGTCATCCACGAGGCCCCAGAAGGTCAAATAGTCATGTTGGAGTGGGTTCGAGAGCTCCATGGAAGAGAAGTACTTCTTAATGCAGTTGATCAAAGGTTGGGTGGACATTTTGATGAACAACAAATGAAGTGTATATTGAATGTAGGGCTTTGGTGTGCTCACTTTGAATATGATCGTAGACCTTCAATACAGGGAAGCAATTCAAGTGCTCAATTTTGAATCTCCATTGCCTCTTCTTCAATTAGATACCCCCAGGTCATCATATCATACTCCAACAATGAATAAAGCTGTAGCTTTGCTTTAAACCTCCAATGGTGCTACTGATTCTACAGGATGACAACACCAATTCCTCATAGATTAAAGCACACTTTGTTGCTTATCCACCTACATTGCTTTTGTTGTTAGAAGTTAAACTTGTTTTAATTGAACTTTTATTTAATGTAAGAGTGTTATATGTTGAATGAGTGTGAAGTAAATGTAAGGTGTTTATTTTATTATGTGTAATAATAAATGAAATTGATTTTAGAGTTATTTGATATAATATATATACTCATGCATTGCACATAACTTATGAAACCACACTTGAATAGGCTTGTGGACCATGTTAAGGCTAGTAAGGAATCATGTCTACTTTTGGAATTGTTGCATTGGAGTTACCTGTGGAAGAAAGCCAACCAAGCATGTGACCCCAAAAGGTCAGGTAGTCATGTTGAACTGGGTTAAGGAGCTCCATGAAAGGGGAGAGGTTCTTAATGCAACTGACCAAAGGTTGGGTGGACGTATTAATGAGCAACAAATGAAGTGCTTGTTAATTTTAGGGTTTTGGTGCGCTCACTCTGAACGCGATCGTAGGTCTTCAATAAGAGAAGCAATTCGAGTGCTCAATTTTGAAGCACGTACCGCTTCTCCAATTAGATACTCTCGTTTCAACAATGAATATTGTACTCCAACAATGAATGAAGCTACATCTTTGCTTTCAACCTCCAATCAGTGGCGGCTCCACTTATATGTGAGGGTGGTCACAGGACCCCCCTCACTTGCCAAAAGTTTTTTTTATACTTAGAAAAAAAAAATTGTTTAAATTAATCTGTTTAGTGATCACCCTAACTTGAAAAAAATGTGAATATATATATATATATACACACACACACACACACTCTCTTAACAAAAAAAAAACTTTTATATACTGTATTAACTTATTTTGACCATCCTAATAAAAATATTAAACAACATGACCTAAGAATCACAAAAATTTGAATTCAACAAAAATAATAATAATATTATATCCACAATATTTTCACAATAAATCTTATGTGGTAAGCAGTTACTAATTATAATTTGGGCTCAGTATTGACATGTTTTACCCACTAATAATAGTTTATTGCATAAGATTTGTTATGAAATTGTTGTGGTCACTTTATTATTATCATATCAGCATTTTCAATTTTCACTTTACTTTTTTTTTCCCCCCTCTTTGCTAGTACAAAAAGTTGTAATATTTCATGTATTTACATTTTTTTTTTGTGACGTTGATATATTCAAGTTATCTCTTTATTAAATTTTATATAATTTAGGTTTCTTAGTGAGGATCCTAAAAAAATTTCTAGAGCAACCACTGCCCCCAATGGTGCTACTGATTATATGGGATGACAACATCAATTTCTCATTGTTTAAAGCAAACTTTGCTGCTTATCCACTTCCATGATTCCCCTTAAAATTTTTAATTCTTTTATTATTACATATAAATATAAATATATATATATACATATATATATTTGAAAGTTTGGACCCAAAACCATTTGGCAAAAATCCAATTTACACCCTCTATGTTTGGATGGGTTGTTATTTTCATCCCTAATTTTTTTTTAATTTTTAATTTTTAATTTTCTCATTCATATCACATTGGTCTTTCCATTTACTGTCATCTATAAACTATTGTTAAGTCCAATAAAACAACATTGCATCACATATTGTGATTCACACAATTTTATAGACAACCAGATGGTACAGTCCAAGTCATCAAACCCGATTACCTGGAAATCGCTCCTTGAGAATCTTAAATAATCATGGCTTGGCTCAAGGTTAAATCACGATTCCAATTTTCACCCATAAATCCGAAGTTACAGTCCCAAAACAAACTAATTCTGCAAAAAATAAAAGGTTCTGTTAATAGGTAATCCTAGGGCATTTGTTAGTACATCATTTTTGAAAAAAAAATTATACCACTTTTATGAGAAATGTAAAAAGCTGTCTAAATAATCAGTTAATTTTTTCTTTTTTCATAAAATATTTTTTAAATTATTTCATAAACTAATGCTCTAGGGAATTAATTAATGTTTCCCTAAAATGACATAGAAATGAAAAGCACAAACCTTATCTTTACACTACCTTCTTCTGCGTTTTCCTTCTTCTATCAGTACCCAAAAGTCAAGATATTTTTCTTTTTCAATAAGTTGTCTACAACTATGGCAGGCACTACCCCTTTAATTTCCCAAGTGAAAAGTCAGATATGTGATCACATCTCCACCATTCATTTGATTTGTAATTGAATCCGGCTTTTGTCCCGTGGCCAGTGCCACTGGACATATTGGATTGCGGACACGTGTCCAAGACTGGACACGTGTCTGTATCCTGACAGGTCCAGTGGCCAGTGGCCATTGGCCACTGGACAAAAGCTGAACCCTTTGTAATTTTCATTTAATTGCTTCATTTATTGGTATTGACATGACTTTGAAATATGTGATTCAGTCTTCTTAACACTACAAACCCATCAATTCATATTATAAATTCATTTATTATTTTTTCTTACATTCTACACTGAACAAATGCGTATAATACTATACAAATTTTCCAAAAGTGTATAATATTTTATATTTATATAAAAGTGTCCAATATTATATGCATTTTTTTAATATACAATGTAAATCTTACTTGATAGTATAATGTGAACTAATCATTTTCTTTATTATTATTATTACTATTTTTTTTTAACAATTGATAATATTGCATAGATTTTTGAAACACTATAATGAAAGTGTGATATGAAAAATAAATTTGAAAGATGGTCTTTATATTTATTTGGACTATTTTAATCAATTTTTCTATTTGTAATAATTTAATATATTTAATATATTTTAAATAATTATTATATTAATTATAACGTCATCATAGTGGGACCTCAATCCAACCTTAAAAACGTTAAGCCTCTTCCATTTAAGATTCTTTGAACGATCCTGATTTCAAAAATATGATAAAATTTTAAGAATAAAAATGACAAATAAATAAAGTTTAGAGACAAAATTAACAATTCATCCAAATTTTTTATCAAATTTTTTATTTGCATTGATGATAAGTCACTACAAAAAACGCGAGCTTTAGCTGCATTTTTTTAAGTGGATTTTACAAAAACGCGGCTATAGAGTGGCTTTGAGCTGCGTTTGGTAAAAACGCAGCTACACCATCTTTCGTTTACCAAATGCAACCCAAAGATCAGCTCTATAGCTGCGTTTTTTTATGTTTGTGTAGCGTTTTTGTGAGTTGGGCTTAGGCCGCGTTTTAAAAACGCGGCTATAGGCCCAACCGATTTTTTTTTTTTTTTTAAATGTGTCGTAAAGCCGCATAACGCGGCTTAAGACAAACCTAAAGCCGCGTTTAAGAGAAATGCGGCTATAGTTTTGTCGGTAGCCGCGTGTTTCAACCGCGGCTTTAGGAATAACAAATTATTATTATTATTTTTTAAAATATGCCCTATAGCCACGTTTTATAACCGTGGCTATAGTCTTTCTACAGCTGCATTTCGTTAAACGCAGCTTAAAGCATGTCTATAGCTGTGTTGTAACAAATGCGGCTATAGGTTTGGTATTAAAGAAAAAATTCCTCAATTCCACACAATTGAAAAAAACCCTAAATTAAAAAAAAAAAAAAAAAAAAAAAAAAAAAAAAAAACCCCTCAGATCACTCTCAAGCTAGCTCTCCATCCATGACACCGCCGTGCTCTGAGCCACGCCGATCCACTCCGTCAGCGTTAGACATGGCAATACGGGTTAGAATTTTCTGACCCGACTAAAAAAATACCTAACCCGAACCCGATTTTTAACCCGTGACCCGACACGATTTTTTTGCAGGTCAACCTGACTCGACCCGAATAACCCATGACTCGACCCGTTAAAAAAAATTCGTGCTAAAAAAATATTTAAATTACGTCCTGATACTAGGTGCATAAAGCACAAAGTACCAAAACTAGTAGTCAAAATATTATAGATATAAAGTTATAAACAAGTAAAACTGTTGTCAAGACATGACATGAGAGAATGACTATTTAAGCTTTTTTATTTTTTATTTGCTAAAGACTATTTGAGCTTCATTAATCATCACAACCAATAAGAGCTAAAGCTTCACAAATCACAGACATGACATGAGAGAAGAGACGAGACAACACAAGGCTGTCAAGACAACCATTAAAAAAAATAAAAATCTCATTCAATACTAGCTGTAGTCCATTGTCCAAAGCCAAGGGCACAATGCACAAACCTGAAAGTTGAAACGTGACAAACCAAACCACAAAGGGCCCTAAAGCTTGTTCAGTTCCTCTACTCTTTCTCTTGCCGTCTTGCGCCTCTGCCCTTCTTCACACGTTCCACACTTTTTCAGTTTCACACAAAGTTGGCTATATGGATTTGAAGGTAATTTTATTTTTTTATAGTCATAATTATACAATTTTAATTCTTTATTGATTTGCTTTCATGGTACATTAAGTTATATTAAAAGGGCTAAATTTAGGTACAGTACCTTAGGTACCCCTTTTAAATTACAAACAGCTGTCCAATTAAATAACTCAGTTAAGGGAAGTTAACACTTAACACATTTTTTTTTTCACCGTCTCTTTCAGATCTCCCATAGTCAGACTTCTCACAGATGCGTTGAACCCATTATTAGAAAACCCAGGAGAAAAGAAAACCATAGATCCTCTTTGACTTTTCACACTCAAAGGAGAAATTTGGCTTAAGTGAAGTTTCAAAAAGAATATCATTGAAACGTCCTAGCATTCTTTAGAGGGAAAATCTAGTGCAAAGAATGAGTTCAAGTGTAAATACAGGGAATAAGGGAGACGAACAAGTCAACCTCATAAACAAATATTCATTCACCACGTGAACCAGGAATACAACCAGATTTGGCTTTGCATCATAATGAAAATAATGGGATTAATGGAGAAGATTGCCCTTTGTCCTTCTTTGCTTGATTTCGTTGAGAAATTTGAGAGTTTGAGTGTGAGAAGTCAAATACTGTTGAAGGATTGTCAATTTAAAGAAACCATTGGATTCTTCTAAGATTGTGCAGAAAAAATCTGAGTTTTGTTGTTGATGTGATGCTCACAAGCCAATCCCTTCGCCATTATTTACTTGGTTTTGATTAGAACTCAGAGAGTTTGGGTTTGAGAAGCATAATGGTCATTGGGTTCTTTTGAGTTCTGGCTTTTGAGATTGTGAGTGAGAAGTTAGTTTGAGAAGCTATAGGTTTTCTCATTGAAAGAGAGAGTGAAAAAAAGTATAAAAAAAAAAGAAAAGAAAAAGAAGAAGAGAGAGACAGCATTAAACTTCTGTTATTTGAGTCATTTAATTGGACAGGTGTCTGCAATTTAAAAGAGGTATCTAAGATACTATACATAAGGTACTATATCTAAGTTTTGCCCATATTAAAATATTGTATTGTAAATGAAGATGCTGATGAAATTGGCCAACTTGAGCTACAATTTGCAAATATGAATATTTGCAGTGCTGAATCTGCTACCAACGTTAAGTAGATTGAGATTGAGGTGTAATTCTTATAAAATATTTACTTATTTTTCTTTACTTAATATGTCATGTTTATTTTTAAATCTTTTTTTGTTTAGTTAATCTTTCTAAGTAATCTAACTTTACTATTATTTTAAATGCAATAGGAATATGTGCACTTAAGAAGATCGATAACTTGCTACTTTGTTGGCTTACTTGTTTTGTTTGTTTTAAGATCTATCTCTTTTTGAAGATGTAAACTTGTAATTATATGCATTTTGACAGTGAACTATTAACATTGAAGACTTTTTCCATCATGAATTTATGACTATAAATAATTTTTGTCATGCTCAAAACTGTCAAAATTGGAAGGATATTAATAAGTGGCATTAAGTGTAATTCATTTGCTTAATCGATTTTATTCATTCTCTCTAAACATGTTGTCATTGATTTGTTTTTGTAATTGAAAAAAAAAAAAAAAAAAAAAAAACTTGTTTGAAAAATACGGGTCAACCCGACGGGATTCAACCCGATATGCAACTTGATTAGCCCGTTTAAAAATGACCTGTTTTGACATGCGACCCAATTGACCTGCAAACCCGATTGATCCAACCTGAACCCGACCCAATCCGCCCGTTTTGCCACGTCTAGCCGGCGTCCCTTGATCTTCTCACTCTCACTCTCCCTTAATCTTCCCACACCACCCATTTCCCTTCTCCATCTCCACTCCACCGGCCACCACCGACCCATTCAAACACACACTCACAAACCCAACCCCACCATACCCACTTCTCTCCGTGTCTCTCTTCGTAGCCGCAACTCACCACAATTTCTTCCCTCAATCTCTCGGCAATTTCAGGTTTGTTTCTCTCAACTTCAATTTTTCTATTGGTTTTATTTGATTTTTTTGTGGGTTTGTTTGGGTTTCATATGATTTGTTTGTGGGTTTTGTTTGATTTGTTTGTGCATTTTTTTCATGGTATTTTCAATGATTTGTTTTAGGTTTGTGTTTGTTTCCTTTTTGTATTTTCGTTTGTGGTGGCATAGACTGGATCATTATAACCGTCACTGGGGAACTTGTATTTGGCTTCCTTGAAGATTTGGAGCGCTGTTAATGGAAGTAACAGTAGCAATCATGGTGAAAGAGTTTGTGAAGAGTTAGGGCCCTGTAATTCTGAATCTCGAGGAGACGTGGCTGAGCGTCCATTTCTTCGCTCTCAATACCTTGCTGTCAAGGCCCTCATATTAGTGGTATTTTTTTGTTGATAATAAATAAATAAATAATTTAATGGTTTTTGGCTTCTTTAGCAATTGGGTTTCATTGTTTGGATTTTTTAGCAAATGGGTTTCATTGATTCTAGTATTTTAATGGTTTGTGC
>JARYZH020000783.1:22500-68943 GCA_030021035.2 Notholithocarpus densiflorus
CAGGACTCAAGCTCTACTCCATATGTTAGACAGATGAGTTAAGATTCGAAATATATTATATGGACCATACTATTTTGATAAGGCAAATTGACAAGAATGTTCTTTGCGATTGCAGACCCAAATGGGAAATCTTTCAAGGATCAAAAACCTTGAAACAAGTATGAAAACCCTTCAAAAAATAATTATTTTAAGGATCCAATTTATCCTTGCTAACCTTTGAAGCAAATATCATCCAAAAAGAAATTTCAACGCCTTCGTAATGTACAATAACTTTTTTTTTTGAGTCTCTCAACCTTCAAAATAAGGTTTTTCTTTTTAAAAAACAATAAAATAAAATAACCACAATCATGCACATATACTTTAAGAACCATGTACATATACTTTAAAGAACCAGATATTATAAAAAGATTATACCAAAACACAATATTATTTAACCTATTTCAAATCGTCAAATGGTAACAAAATTTGAGTAAAAACTAAAAATTATAAATGTTTTTTTTTTTAATTGTACAAATGAGTAATATTCCATAGCTTTAACATTGAGTACTGCCTCAAAAGTATGAAATTTTGGATTATCAAAATTAGGAGGTTCCAGATAATGTAGCTCCCTTATATTTGTACCTCTTCTCGGTTGCCTGCAATGGCATATAAAACCATTAGTGGGACAAATCACGGATGAGACAGCAACCATAATAAATAAATAAAAATTTATTGGACCAACCGTGACAAAAGAGAGTATACAAGTGAATTAATTTTAGTAATCTAAGCTCAAGCATAAGGATCTTGGTACATCCCAATAAGCAACTTTCCTAGAGGCGCAAAGACCTGCAAAGTTTCCACTGCTATGCTGGACTGCATGCAAAATTACAATGTCAATATATAAGAATATAAATAAGATTTTAAAAATAAATAAATAAAACACTTACACATGCATCGCATGTATTCAGTGATGGACACCACAAAGTGCAGTATTCGGTGCAACATATATGGCAACTCCAGGGTTCTCACATTCTTTTAGACTCTGTTTCAGCAATTCTTCTTGATTTAATTATGTCGAGTAACTTCAGATGAACCTGTAAGCAAAAGAACTTTCTAAATGTATTAATACGTATTCACATTATACAAAGCCAAAAATGAAAGAAACGCAATTAGTTGGGAATGATAAGGATTAATAACACAACCATAGGCTTTTTTTTTTTTTTTTTTGAGGACTGCTTCCAAATGATTTTGCTTGCCAGCACAAGTGTGCCTGTTCCAAGTCTGCTCTGCCTCAGAATCTCCTTCCAAAGTCAGAAATGGAAGGGTCTTAACAATAGCAACAGCCTGCAGCATCGTCCTTCCTGCATCCAGTTTTATTGAATATCTAAACTTCAAACAAAGACCTTCTATAGAATGATCACTTGCAAACTGATGCCAGGCATTCTCAAAACACAAGCGCTCATCACTTTGTTGCAGTCTGACATGCCAAGACTTTCCCATCTGATCTTTGGGAATGTCCATTTTGGTATGGTTCCATTGGAGTACGGGCTGCAATATAAATTTTTTTTAATGGGTGGAGTGGTTTATTTCAAGGGTCTTAAAGCATTCTTATAAGGTGTGTCACGCGCGTGCTCAGAGCCTCTTCTATTTTTTGGGTAAGAGTTAATTTAGAACATTTATTATATTTTGGGATTACTATATTTTCTAATCACAAAAAAAACCTAGGAGTGTGATGAAAAATTATTTCACCTGTTAACGCATAATATTCATCACATTCTTAGGTTTTTTTTGTGATCGAAAAATGTAGTAATCTCAAAGTATAATAAATGCTCTAAATTAACTTTTACTCAAAAAATAGAAGAGCCTCACGCGCGTGCTCAGAAGCTAGTACTTAGATAAGTGAGATATGTTGGTGGATAATTGAATATTCTTTTCATATTATTTTAAAGTGTTGAAGGGAAGAATAGAATATCTGATATATGGTATATTGTAAAGTAGTGTGTTAAAATAGAAAAAATAAGTTTTTATGTGTGAAAATGGCATTTGGGATACAACACCTGATGAGAATGCTAATAACATGTTCCTTCTTTTTTTTTTTTTTTTCCTTTTTTATACCTAAAGGTCTGTTTGGGATCCACTTATTTTGTTAAAACTGAAAATTTTTTGTTGAAAGTACTATAAATAAAAGTAAAAGTTAGCTGAAATAGTACAGTGGGACCCATGAATAGTATCAAAAAGTACAGTGAGGCCTATGAATAGTAGCAAATATAAGCTGAATAGTAAAATAAGTTGGTTTTTTAAGTTAGAGCCAAACACACACTAAGAGTTTGTTTGGGATCCGCTTATTTTACTGAAACTGAAAACTTTTTGCTGAAAGTACTGTAGATAGAGGTAAAAGTTAGCTGAAATAGTACAGTGAGACCCATAAATAGTACCAAAAAATGCAGTGGGGTCCATGAATAGTAGTAAAAATAAACTGAATAGTAAAATAAATTAGTAAAAATAATGTTTGCCAAACACACACTAAGTAGGCATTTGGCTCTAAATTAAAAGACCAACTTATTTTTGTTACTATTTGTGGGTTCACTGCATTTTTTGGTACTATTCATTAATCCTACTGTACTATTTCAGGTAACTTTTACCTTTATCTCAGTACTTTAGCTAAAAATAGTGTAGGTAAAGTTAAAAGGTAACTAAAATAGTACAGTAAGATTCATAAATAATACCAAAAAATACAATAGGACTCATAAATTATAGAAAAATAAGTTGAATAATAATAAAAAACTGACTTTTAAAGCCAATATTGAACGCATTCTAAATAACATGTTCCCTTTGTCTTTTTCACTAGAAACGTTGAATGACTTTTTTTTTTTTTGACTGGGAACGTTGACTGACTTTGTTCTTAGAAGACTTTATACTAATGCTAGTTTGATTTATAGAACGTACAACTGCAATATCTATCCCAACCACACCTCAAAGATCCATTAATGGTAGTTTTCAACAAGTTTCAATCATGGCTGTTTACAACCTCACGTTCAAACATTTCCGACTTCAACAGCTTTCCATCCTCTTTTCTCTATTTATGATCACCAATTTCTTCTGTGTGCTAACCCCATTTAATTACATTTACAAGTGCTATATCCTTCAACTTTCCTGGATTTAATTTTTCAGACCCTAACATATTATATGATAAGTACGCTCACCCTGATGAAAACCAATTCATTCAACTCACGGACAGCACGTCATGGTCGATAGGTCGAGCCACGTATTTCAAACCCATGCACCTGTGGGACAAGAACTCTAAAAACCTCACAGATTTCGCTACCTATTTTTCCTTTGGCATTGATTCGCAGAATCAAACTAAATATGCAGACGGGCTGGCCTTCTTCCTCACACCTAATGGTTCCAAAACATATATAGTTGCCAGTGCAGGCAGTCTGGGTCTCTGTAACTCAGCGTCAAACTCAATAAGTAATCCTTTTGTTGCGGTGGAGTTCGATAGTTTTAGCAATGAATGGGATTCGCCTGGGGAACATGTAGGTATTGATATCAACTCCTTGAAATCTGTTGCTTATGTGTCGTGGTTGAGTAATATTTCCATAATGGAAGGGCTATCTTATGAAGCTTGGATTAGTTACAATTCTAGTTCACAAAATTTGAGTGTTGTCTTCGCTGGTTTTAATAAAGACTATGTTGTTGTTGTAAATCAGTCACTTTCTTATATTGTGGATTTGAGCCTTTACTTACCTGAATGGGTTACCTTAGGATTCTCAGCCACAACAAGCCAATATTATGCTAAACATACTATTTATTCTTGGAATTTTCGTTCCAGTTTGGAAATTGAAAATAATAATACCATCCCAAAAGGTCCCATAAAAAGGAAAACATTAATGTTAGCTGTGCGGTACATTGTTGGTATATTTATTTTGGTTGGTGGGTTAGCCATGGTTCTATTTGCCTTGTGGAAGAGAAAATGGAGGCATAATGAAGATGATCATGCCCTTGATGAAGAATTTAAAAGGGAAATCGGACCTAGGAGATTTTCATACGATGAATTGGCTCATGCAACAAACGGCTTCAATGACAAAGAAAAGCTTGGCCAAGGAGGATTTGGTGGGGTTTATAAGGGATATTTAAGGACCTTAGACTCTATTGTTGCTGTCAAAAGAGTATCAGAAGGATCTAAACAAGGAGTAAAGGAGTATGTATCTGAAGTAAAAATCATCAGTCAATTGAGACACAAAAGAAGTAGAAGACAACTATTACTCGTTTATGATTTCATGCCCAATGGAAGCTTAGATTCACATCTTTTTAGAGAAGATACCTTATTGGTATGGGATGTGAGGTACAAAATTATACAAGACTTGGCCTTAGCCTTGCTTTACTTGCATGAAGGATGGGAACGTTGTGTGTTGCATAGGGATATAAAATCAAGCAATATTATGCTTGATTCAAATTTCAATGCCAAACTTGGGGATTTTGGATTGGCTAGGTTAGTGGACCACACTCAGGAATCATGAATTACTGATTTGGCAGGTACCAAGGGCTATATAGACCCAGAATGTGTCACAACCCGTAGGGTTAATAAGGAATCAGATATTTACAGTTTTGGAATTGTTGCATTGGAGTTAGCATGTGGAAGAAAACCAGTCAACCATGAGGCCCCAGAAGATCAAGTAGTCTTGGTGGACTGGGTTAAGGTGCTCCATGGAAGAGGAGAAGTAATTCTTAACGCAACTGACCAAAGATTGGGTAGGCATTTTGATGAGCAACAAATGAAGTGTTTGTTGATTATAGGGCTTTGGTGTACTCACTCCGAATATGATCGTAGGCCTTCAATAAGGGAAGCAATTCAAGTGCTCAATTTTGAAGCTCCATTGCCTCTTCTCCAATTTGATACCCCCAGGTCATCACATCATACTCCAACAATGAATGAAGATGCATCTTCGTTTTCAACCTCCAATGGTGCTATTGATTCTACGGGATGACAACACCAATTCCTCATTGTTTAAAGCACACTTTGCTACTTTTCCACCTGCATTGCTTTTGATGTTAGAAGTTAAACTCGTTTTAATTGAACTTTCATTTAAAGTAAGGGTGTTATATTTTGAATGAGTGTGGAATAAATGTAAGGAGTTTATTTTAAATTGTGTAATAAATGAAATTGATTTTAGAGTTATTTGGTGTAATATATATATACTTAATTGATTATGACATGAACACATTTCATTATTTTTAGGGTAAATTGCAAATTACACCCCTAAAGTTTGGGGGTGTTTGGATTTTATACCCTAAAGTTTCAGATTTTGGATTTTACCCTCTGATTTTTGGAGGTGTTTGGATTTTACACTTTGATGTTTCAGAATTTGGATTTTACCCCCTATATTTTAGGGGTGTTTGGATCTTATTCGTTAAAGTTTGGAGATATTTGGATTTTACACCCTAAAGTTTCAGAATTTGGGAATGTAAAATTCAAACACTCCCAAACTTTAGGAGGAAAAATCCAAATTCTAAAACGTCAGGGTATAAAATTCAAGCACCCCAAACTTCAAGGGGTAAAATCTAAATTCTGAAACTTCAGGGTGTAAAATCCAAATACTCCAAATTTTAGGGGTGCAATTTACAATTTATTCTTTTTTTTATTGTTGTTTGTAGCCCTATCAAATTTGTA
This sequence comes from Notholithocarpus densiflorus, assembly GCA_030021035.2. Classification (NCBI taxonomy): domain Eukaryota; kingdom Viridiplantae; phylum Streptophyta; class Magnoliopsida; order Fagales; family Fagaceae; genus Notholithocarpus; species Notholithocarpus densiflorus. The sequence continues at coordinate 28,151 of JARYZH020000783.1, forward strand.
GTCAAACTTAGTTCATTTTAAACACGTTGCCACGTTGATTTTAACTTTCCTTTAAAGGCAAGTATAGTGACAAATTAAGCTGTGTGTATAAATTTTGACTTATTGAATAATCAAGAGTGATTGTGAAGTCAGACAAGCACGAATTTAATGGCCAAGATCAATCACGCTTTACCAAGCTGGGCTGCCCAAGACCCAAATCGGCCATCCAATGCCCAAGCTTGGCTACCTATCACTAACATCAGCCACCAAACACCTTGGCAACCAAGACAACATGGAGAGAGAGAGAGAGAGTACATAAATGAAAGATTGGAAAAATTCATTTGGAAAGCTCAACCTTTGATCCACTCAACGGTGTAAGAGTGAGCACAATTAGAGCTTCTATGTGCCTACAGTGCCATCGGAAATTTTTGACAGTGATACCATACATTACCGGGCCTTTTTCATGTCTCGGCACACACTAGTGGCTCCCCTCATGCATAACATGGAGTGAAGGAAAAATATACATAAAGAAAATGACATTTTAAAAATATTACTATATCTTTCCATTTTTTTAATAACTTCATTGTTTTAAACATTTCACTTAATTTGTGAGTGAGGGAATAATATATAAAATTGGACAATACTGTTTTATATTTATTGTACACTTCATACACACAACATTTATAATTTTTCATGCATAAATAATATGTACGGAGGGTATATATGTACTTACAAGCGTGAGAGAAATATTTACAAAAAATACGTACTAACAAGCGTGAGAGAATCAACGCCTATATAAAATTATAGAAGGACCTTGTTATATACCACCCTACAGGCCAGCTTTGTGGTAGGAGCTAAAGTTATTTAAATCTTACCTTGGTATATCATCTTTGATGCTTAAAAGGTTAAGTCAAGACTCAAGGTGTAGAATTAGCTTTAATCAAGGTAAGCTTGAAGGCACAAGATATAACCATAGTTTTAAAAACCAAACCGGTCAAAGAACCAGAAAAGGGACCTGTTCCTGGTTTTGACCAGTTTTTTTATCAGTTTTCTCGTTTTTACCAGACTAATTCTAGGTCCGATTCCTAGTTCAACTGCTAGAACCAACCGGTCCAGTCCAGTTTTTAAAACACTAGATATAACATATAAATGCATAAGGGTTGCAATTGGTGTGGGTACGTGCTAGTCATTTCTTAGAGGTGGATAAGTTCTACGTTCACCATCTAATTTCTATATTTATTCCTTCATACATACACACAAGACGGTGCCATTCTTAGACAAGTTCTTAGGCCAAGGAAGTGGATGACCCCCTTTAAAATTTTGATTTTTACATTAGTACATATAAATATATACTTGAAAGTTGAATTCAAAACCATTTGGCAAAAATCCAATTTACACCTTTGTTATATAGGGTCATATTTTTCATGTGTTGCCATATCTTTTGACAAAATGCATTTTACTTGTAATTGGGTAGTTCTAAGCATGGTTTTAAAAACAGGTACGGTGAAATATAGGGTCATATTTTTCATGTGTTGGCATATCTTTTGACAAAACGCATTTTACTTGTAATTGAATAGTTCTAAGCATGGTTTTAAAAACTGGTACGATGAAAGAACCAAGAAATGAACTGGTTATCGGTTTTCTGGTCCGACTGATAGTCGAACTGATGATGTCATAAATAATTTAACTAATAATTTTTTAAATTATATAAATAAATAATGATGAATATATTTATTTTTTATAATGTTAATAATTTTTCACAACTTATATAATAAATATCATTTAAATATTAAAGGTAACTTACTATATTTGTTCACAAATATGGATAAAACTCTAAAAGAGGCACATACAGCTACAGGACTTTCTAAGCTCCACCGGAAAAGGAAAAGAGATAATGAATAAATAAGTAAATAAAACACCCACCCCACTTCTGTTCCTTCTCCCAGCCATTACTAACAATTAACAAAGTAATCCTATAAAAATAAAAATAAAAACAATTAACAAAGTAACAATTTAACACCCACCCACTTTTTGACTTTTATGACATATAATTTACTCATCCCAAGTCCCAGGACTCCCAACCTTTCCACTTTCCTAATAGAAATCCATCAGAATTCAAATTGGCAATTTCCCATAACCTCTCATTCGTCTCTCTCTAATCTATCTCTTCCTCTCACCTTCTCTGCCAAGCCCATCCATCTCTCTGTAACATATCAATTATCAATAGCTCAAACTTCAAACCAAAATACCTTCCTCCACCCTTCTCATGTTACTTCTCTTACCTCCTCTCCAAATTTTATTTTACCCGCAGATTTGAAAACTTCATTTCCCAAATCTCATTTACAACAGATCTAAGATTCCCAAAATGAGGAAGAGAAATCGTTCACTCCCATCATCCGCAGCGACAAAGTAATTGCTGCACCAAAGAGAGGCCGAATGGGGAAGAAATCAAGAGAGACAAAGTCATTTTTTTTGTATTTTGCAAAACCAGTTCAACCAAACCGGTTCCCGATTTTACAGTTGAACCAGCCAGTTTTCGATTATTTTCGGTTTTTAGATGATTTTCGGTTTTTACCCATAACCAGATCGGATTGTAGCCGATTCCCGCTTGAACCAGTTAGACTGGTCAGTCCGGTCCGATTTTTAAAACCATGGTTCTAAGATGTTTCTAGAATATCATGAAGTATGTTAAGTAATCAAGAAAAGTGGTATTATTGAAGACATAAAGACTGCACCAAAAAAAAAAAAAAAAAAAACTGAAAAAGTGAACCTCAACATTAGTCTCGACACTAGCTCGATACTAGCATCTATCGAGATTAAGTGATGGACCTCGATACTAGCTTGATACCTCTCGATCTATCGAGCTACGCAGATCCAGAATTCTCAAATCATATTTTTGGCCCATGATGACTTGGATTGCTAAGGTTTCATTCACTAAACTCCTAAAGGGTATAAAAGCTTTATTTTAAGTCATCAAAGATACAGAGACTCAATTAGAGAACTCATCCACTTTTGGAGAAGCTACTGCGTTCTTATGCATCTTAAGGTTTTGTAACCAAGTACTTTCAGATTTTCAACGTGTATTGAAGTGAAGAAGTTTGCATCCAACAATAAACATCAATTTCTGGGAAGTTAGTTACGTACTAGGATCCGTGTAAAGGAAGAAGTCTCTACAAGATCAAGTCCAATTGGGGATTGGTGTAAAGGTTCAACTGTAAGTTGGTACTTCAGAATAGTCTAGGATAGTGGTAAAATTCCGTGTACTTGTAGCCACTTAATTTTTTATTAGTGATTATTGGGAGTGATGACCTTATTTTCACCCAGTGGAGTTTTTGGCTTGTGAGAGGTTTTCCCCATTAGTCAACAAATCACCATGTCAATTTAATTTCTGTTTCACTTTAGTTTATTTGGTGATTTTTTTGTGCTTCCACAATTTGCATGTAATTTGACCTAATTAATCAATTTGGGTAATTGAATTAATTAACTAGGGTCAATTTTTAACCCAACAACCTTTATCTTTGGATGAGTTGTTATTTTCATCCCTAAAGGTTTTTTTTTTTTTTTTAATTTAGTCCTTAAACTTTCATATTCTTGCAATTTTATAGACAACAACGGACGATAGAATCAATTAGACATATATATAAAATAATTAATAATTAAAATGGCAAATAAATAAATTTTAGAGGAAAAAAAATATCAATTCATCTAAATTGATTTTAGCCATATTTTGTACTTGGGTTGATAATAAGTTTCAAGATTTTTAGAGAATTTACATTTTTTATTTTGGGGAGGATGGGGGTTTTGGAAGTAGTTTCAAATTGTTAGGACAACTGATACAAAACTAAAATAGATTCAAAATCTAATTTGGGACTGTAAAGTTGTGATTTCCAACTATGCTTTGTTGGCTTTAATTCCATGTCAAATTTGATTGTATTTTTAGTCAATCATTTCCCTGTATATTTGTGGGATTTAATGTAAGGGTTAAGTGTGAGAGTTTGGTGAAGAATTGTGAAGACAGTGAAGTTCGTGGCTTTCTCACGACTGACTCGCAAGTGAACAACCCGCAAAAGGTCACGTGAGAAGCACATGCTGGATACTAAAAAGTCTTTTGCCAGGCTGTATTTCGCGAGTCACTTTGCGACTTGGCCAACCCGCAAGTGACACACAAAACCCCCTGCCTGGATGTTTTTAAATAGTGCTTTTCTCATTTCTTTACCCACACTATATAAGTCCACATTACCCACGAAATTGTAAGGAGACTTTTAGAGAGAAACCCATAAAAATACACTTGAGAGTTAGAGAATGTAAACCCACAATCATCTACAAAATTTCTCTTTTTTTTCCTCTACTCCTACCTCTCTAATTACAAATCATTCAGAGGTTCTTAGCTTAAACACATACCTCACCCAATCTGAGTGTTGTGAGTTGTTTTGGTGTTTGTGGGAAGCATTCGAAGAAGCCATTGATTGGCGGATGCAATTTGGAGCTAATTGCGGGATCTGAATAACTAGTGAAGAAATGGCTCTATGAAGCCTGTTAAGAGCTGGAACTCGGAGGGTTCAAGTACATTGGGTAGATTAGGCTTGAAGGGTCTTTTTGATATCCTTGTACTCCAACTTTATTCACTAGTGGATCATTTCAGCTTGAAGGGCCGTGGAGAGGTTTTTTGCCGAATACTTCAGTTTTCTCTTCCATAACACATTTCGGTGTTATCTTGTTGTTTGCATATCTCTTCCCTTACTCTTTATGCTTTATACTTATTTTCTATTGTATATGTTTATGCATTAGAGAGTAGATCTAGTTTTATTGCGTTATACTCACTCTTATTCCACACTTAGTTACGTAGGGTAAAAGCAATCTAACTGAAAGTTTTAATTTGGGGGTCCAAACAAACAATAGTAGTTTTACACTTTTACTATTGAGCTTTCAAGGACAATTGGCATAAATTTAGATTGCAATTAAAGTTAAGGGAAAATTACATAAAAATGACCAAAGTTTATACCATCTTTCAAATTACATCTCAGGTTTTGATTTTTTCATTCAAAGTCCCAAATTATTGAAATCATTTTTGTAAAGTTGAAAATTTCAATTATGTTTTGTTGGCTTTAATTCCATGTCAAATTTGATTGTATTTCTTCAATTATTTCCATGTATGTTTGTAAAATTCAATGTAAGGGTTGAGTGTGAGAATTAGTGAAGAACTGTTAAGAAAAGATAACTCGCGACTTGCTCGCGAGGGACAATCCGCGAAATGCTACGTGAGAAGCACATGCTAGAGGCTGAAGAGTCAAATGCCAGAAGGCATCTCGTGACTCATCTCACGACTTGGCCAACCCGCGAGATGCACTGCCAGCCTTTTTTAGTGTGATTTCCTCATTTCTTTACCTACACTATAAAAGTCCACATTACCCATGAAATCGTAAGGAGAATTTCAGAGAGAAAACTCTAGAAATTCATTTGAGTTAGAGATTGTATACCCACAATCATCTACACATTTCCCTTAGTTTTTCTCTACTCCTACCTCTCCAATTACAAATCATTAAGAGGTTTTTAGCCCAAACACATACCTCACCCAATCTGAGTGTTGTGAGTTGTTTTGGTGCTTATGGGAAGCATTGGAAGAAGCTATTAATTGGCGGATGCAATTTGGAGCTAATTGCAAGATCCAGATAACTAATGAAGACATGGCTCGGTGAAGCCAGTTAGGAGCTGGAACTCGAAGGGTTCAAGTACATTGGGTAGATTAGGCTTGAAGGGTCTTTTTGATATCCTTGTACTCCAACTATATTCACTAGTGGATCATTTCAGCATGGAGGGTCGCGGAGAGGTTTTTACACCGAGTACTTCAATTTTCCTATCTGATAACACATTATGGTCTTATCTTGTGTTTGCATCTCTCTTCCCTTACTCCTTGTACTTTATAATTACTTGTTAATTATGTATGCCTATGCACTAGATAGTAGTCCAAGTTAATTTTACATTATTTACTCTTATTCCGCACTTAGTTGAATAGTTTAAAAGCAACTTAGCCGTAATTTTAAAATTTGAGGTCTAAACAAACTTTAGTGTTTTCCACTATCGAGCTTTCAATTTCAATGGGAAATCTCTATCTACCTTCATTATTTTGGGCACCAACGAAGTAAACTAGAGATTAAATTCTATGTTTTACCTAAGGCTTGTTCATAAATCAATTTGGTAGCCATTTAATAGAGAGAAAAGTCTATTTAGAAGAAGAAAGTGGTTCTCTAATAATCAAATTTGGTTGACTCGGTGAAATACAAAGTTTTGTCAATAGTTTAACCATTTTCTCTACTTCATTACTATCTATAATAATGAAAGTTAATAATGGAGATGGATAGAAATTTGAAATTTAAATATTTTTTATAAAATATATCAGAATTTTAACTTATAGCATATTAGCGCATCGGGCTAGACATTGAATAGTTCCTATAAAAAAGAATGAAAGCTACTGCTTGTTTGGTCAACAATTTAGATGTACAAAACAAACTATAAGAAGTCATGAAGCTAAGAAATAGTTTCATGGATTACAATTGAATGTTATAATGTTTAGTTTCATCACCTCCACAGAGGGAGAATGTTGAATTTACCCTTCTATTGCTGTATTTGACACTCACTTTATTTCTCCTAAGAAGCCATAAAAGCTATAAATCAATTTGCCATAATAGTCTATTAGTGCTGTTTTTGACACTCACTTTATTTTTGAGACTTTTGTTTTTTGTTCATCTGTCTGAGCTTGTACCTCCCCAGTTTGCCATTCTTTAAGTAGCTTGTCAACCACATCTCCAGCAGGCAGATTTTGGAAATTATTATCAGTCAGGCACATTTGATAACACCCATTAGGATGGAGTGCGGTCCAAAGCATAATTTTATTCACTGAAGGATGTGAAAAGCCTTCTCTCAATACTTCTTCTAAGTAAATGGCCTGAACAAAAAACAAAAGTCTCAAAAATCAATTTAATTTGCACATTCAGTAATATATTCCAAGGGCAATAAAATTTGTTGTTTGAGCTAAAATTAAACCAGAACTAATACTTTTATGTAAAAGCATGATGGATATGACAAAATCTTCAGGAAATTTCAACTATCCTATTACTTAAAAGGCCAAATGAGTATTCATATGTACTTTTAGTAACATAACCTATTTGATTAGTCGAATGACTTGTTTAAATGATTTAATGTATCATATAATTTAATACACATGGATGGTCTTATAAATTCTCACGTAATGGATTCAAGGAAATTCCTTCAACCCAGTTTGAAGGAAAACTTTATCCTTACAAATAAAGTTCAAACTAAAGAGTAGTGCTAAGATGTGTAGTCATAGCTACAACATTAGAACTCTCCAATAAGTAAATTAAAAAAAGTGAGTAACAATTAGACTTGCTCACCTGTGCTTCTTGACCAAGTGTATTGCTGATATCCACCTCTGTAAGCCATATGGGAAGCCCTAATGTGGCAAATTTATCTAGAATAGCTCTAATCAAAAGAGGGTTTGGTATGGTAAAATGACCCTCTAAACCAATCCCATCCATTGAAACACCACCACGTTCAAGTTATCTCTCATCCTTGAAATGTAGGTATCAACTGTCGAATTCACATCACTGCAAGTCTCAACCACATTAAATTCATTCATAAAGAGTCTTAGAGACTCGATTTTGATTTTGTACAACTCGAGTCCCTGAGACTCAAGATCTATGTGGCATTTCCTGACATTTCCTTTCCAAGTCATCAAGTACAAAGCGAGTTTGTGAGACTCGAGTTTTAAATAGAACTCGAGTTTTTAAAACTCGAGATGCTAGTTTGCTAAAACATTTCAAACGTATGTTAACTTACTATATTGCCCTCCTTTACAATGCTAGAAGCCAAATATCCCCTCCAAACGTGGTCTGGTCACCAGCCTTCTTTTTTGTCGTTGTGATCTCTCCAAGTTGCTTGTCAAGACTGCAACTCTAACTAATGCAAAAGCGTTGTCCCTAGGAATTTTACGACCACCTCTTTATTCTTGGTTTGTACTTCATCTTTGATGATATTTTGTAGTTAACTTTAACTTTACACCATCTTCTAGGTTGTAGAATAATCCCACCGAATCAAGATCTAAAGCCCTAACTAGAAAATAGAGTGGATAGATTCAAAATTAACCTCAATTACAAGATTACAATTACTGGGTAGATCCCCATTGTGCAAAGTTGATCTCTTGACAAATAATTATAATTAAATCACTCTTTTAGGCTGAGCCTTCTTGATCTTGCAACGCAAATCATTGGACTTTGGGGTTCCTTTCGCTTCGCAGTTTTCTTTTTTCTATTCTTTCTCTTCTGCTTGTTGATCATGAAGCTCAATAACGGGCGAAGGAGACTCGACAGAAACTGGTTTGAATTGGGTGGGTAATAGAAATAGGTTGCTCCAATGTGTAATTTTTTATAGATAAAAGGGATTTTTTTTTTAAATAACTATAAAACCCAAACTATATTATTAGTTAGCTAAGGTTTGAAACTATTTTGGTTTCTAACAATTCGAGTCCAGAAGACTCGATTTTGGGGTTATAAAATCGAGTATATTGAACATTATTAGTTAGCTAAGGTTTGAAACTATTTTGGTTTCTAACAATTTGAGTCCAGAGGACTCGATTTTGGGTTATAAAATCGAGTATATTGTACTCGGTTTGCTATTGTGCCAGCAGCTGAGACGTAGGCCCAGAAATCAAGTTCATTGGACTCGTTTTGGTTTAAAGGAAATCAAGTCCATTGGACTCGATTAAGTTAAATGGAAAACGAGTCTTTTGACCTCGATTTCCTTTTCGGCAAGTGTAGATCGCACTCAAAAACACCACTCACAGTATCAGAAGTTCAAAAACACCACTCACAGTATCACTCTCAGTCGCATTCCCTCTCACTCTCATTCCCTCTCGCTCCGTCGCCGTCGCTGCAAAAACTGAAGTTCAAAAACACCACTCACAGTATCACTCTCAGTCGCATTCCCTCTCACTCTAAAAAGGGAAATATTGAATGAATGGATCGTAAATTGTAAAATCTTACGATTTCTACCCCTTCTAAAGAAGATATTAATCGTAGATAAAATGGAATTTCCACAATGATTGCAAATCCTTCTAATGGAATTTTAGAATGCAAATTCTTGTTGTACCCAAAAAATGGATTTTGTTTAGAATCATTAGCAGAAATTATCAAATAATTTTGTTGATACATTGTAGTAATTAAGTGTTTTACAATCAGTAAACTAGATTTATTTTCATAACCTATATTTTCCAACAACATGTATCTATTTAAACCATGACCATGAGCAAGTGCATAAATCTTTGTTTTAGCTTGCCATTTGAAAGTGCTAATAATAAAATTGCTGTTAGGACTCTTCAAGCTATCTATGATTTAACACTAAGAGAGGAATTTTCTGGTTGATTTCAAGGACAACTGGGCCTCCTCAAGGAAGGGTGGAGATTAGGAATGGTTAAGAACTAAAAATGCATCATACTATTCATTGATCCTTGCTTCACATTACAATCCTTTCTTATACTCTCATGCCTTGCCTTCTAACTACCAAGTAACTAACTAATCAATACCAAGCAACTAACTAACTGTCTAATTGCCAAGGACATCAGCACATGCTTAATACGATCAGCACATGCTTAATACAATCAACACATGTGTAGGACATATGTGTTTCACTTGTTAGGAACATATATCATGATTTTATGTAATTGGCTTATCCTTTGACAAAACGCACTTTACTTGTATTTTGGTAGATTTAGGATGTGTTTAAATACTTCAAGAAACCATATTTCAAGATTAAGTGTTGAAGCCTTCAAGTCTGTTCAAGAAAACAAGCTGAAAGTGCAGAGTTATTAAAGCTCGACAGCTAGCATGTGTCGAGGTTTAAGAAGCTGTTCAGCCCGTATGCTCTACAGCTATCTTGACAGATGCTCGACAGCTTCTATCTGTCGATGTTTAAGAAAACAGCAATCTAATCTGTTTTTCTTGGGATCCGTGATTATGTGTTTGGGTCTTCTTTTCTTCTGATCCTAAACATATAAAAAGATTGTTTTAAGGGCCGTCAAAGAATTCACAAGTTGCACAAGTATTGAGCAAACCTTGTTCAAGCAAATTGTGACTGGAGACAAAGTTCTTGCCCTAGTTCATCTCTTTCTCTTGAAGAAGTTGCTGTGTATGTGCACCATAGGGTTTTGTAACCAAGCATCTTCTTGATCTTCATCGTGTGGATGAATTGAAGAACTTTGCAGCCAACAATCTTCTTAGTTGGTGATTGAAGTCGCGTACTGGGATCCGCGCATTGGTTAGTCACGTACTTGGGAGCCGTGTATCAAAAGGGGGAACTGTCAATATAGAACAAGTCCAATTGGGTATTGGGGTAAGGGTTCAACTGTAGGTTGGTAAGGTACTTGGGATTCCTTTACTTGTAACCGCTTGTTGTGATAATAGTGGAGTTTCAGGAGTGGTGACCTGAAAATCACTCAGTAGGGTTTTTGCCGTTAGGTTTTTCCCTATTCGTAAACAAATCACCGTGTCTTTTATTTTCCGCTACGTATTTAGTTGTTTGGTGATTTGTTTGTGCTACCATGCGTTTTGCATGATAAATTGATTAATTAATAACTTGACTAATTAATTAATTAATTTTAATCACAAGAGGTCAATCTGTTTGTGGCCTATCAAGTGGTATCAGAGCAGGCACAATCTGATTAGGTGCTAATCTTTGTTGTGTTGATCCATTGACCCCTGTTTGTCATGGATAGAGAACAGTCGTTAATTATACCTCCTTTATTTGATGGCACTAACTATGCATACTGGAAAGTACGCATGAGAGTTTTCTTGCAGTCTTTAGATGAGAAGGTGTGGCAAGCTGTGGAGATAGGTTGGACCAAGACTACAGAAGCGTCAACCGATTGGGATGATGCGAAGATCAAGGCGGTAAATTTCAACAGTAGGGCATTGAATGCCTTATTCAGTGCGGTAACCAATGAGGAGTTTAAGAAGATATCCTCCACTGAAACTGCTAAGGAGGCATGGACCATCCTCCAGACAACCTATGAGGGAACAAAGGCTATCAAGGATTCGAAACTACAAAGGCTCACTACAAGCTTCGAAGAGATTAAGATGAAGGAGGATGAGTCGTTCGATGAGTTCTATGTCAAGCTCAAGGACATAGTGAACTCAGCTTTCAATCTTGGGAAAACCATTCCTGAACCCAAGATTGTAAGGAAAGTGCTCAAATCTCTACCTAAGAGATTCCATGCCAAGATCACGGCGATAGATGAATCAAAGGATATTGACAAGATTCCTTTGACTGAGCTGGTTGGAAATCTGCAAACCTATGAGCTAGGGTTGACTAGGATTGGTAAGTCGGGTAAGAGCAAGAGCATGGCTTTGAAGGTCAAGAGCAGTGACACGGATGAGTCTTTCGACGATGAAAATTCCAAGATGAAGTCCTACATCACCAGGCAGTTCAAGAAATTCATGAAGAATGCCAATGGAAAGGGCTTCGATAAGGACCGTAGGCAATCTAGTTCTTCTCAGTTCAAGAGTCAAGACAAAGGGAAGAAGGATGCTAGGGATGGCGGTAAGTACACTGTTCCCGTAGGACCAAAGTGCTTTGGGTGTCAAAGTTTCGGTCACATGAAAAATGAGTGTCCTACATATCTTAAAAGCATTGGGAAGAGCAAGGCACTTGCTGCTACCTTGAGTGACACTGAGCTTGAGGATGATTCCGACAATGAGGATGACGGAATCTTGAATGCCTTCACTGCCACTGTCAATCCTACTGAAGGGATTGTTGAAGATGTGAATGAAGAAGAAGAATTGGTGGATTCTAAGTTTGAGAAGATGGATGATTAAGATGATATCCATACAGCCTATGAAAAATTGTACAAAGTTTCTAAAAAACATGAGAAACTTTATAGGCTGGCCACCAAGAAGCTCAATGATGTGGAACTTGATCGTGAAGAGCTTTCCACAAAGTTTAATGAAGCTAATCAGACTATTGGAGCACTGAGGTTCGAGAACAATTTCTTAGCTGAGAAGACCAAGAAGCTTGAAGCAGAGCTGTTTCAAGCCAGAGCTCAATTGGAGAGGACTTCAAGTGCAAAGCTTAATGAGATGCTCAATTTTCAGAAATCTGCTTCTGATCGAACAGGTTTAGAGTATGATCTTTCTTCCTCTAATATTGCTTCTACTAGTTCTATTGTTTTTGTTCCTCTTGCTAATAATGTTGAAATTGAGAACAATGATGTTAAAACTGTTTTAGCTAGTGAGAACTTAGACAAGAATAAATCTATCTTAGGAACACCCCCTAAGCAAGACAAGAAGGAAGCTAAGAACCCTAGGGCTAAAAAGGCTAACTCTCAAAAGCTTAAACAGAAGAAGCAGCATCTTTGTCATCATGTGGAGTTGCCAATCATACTCGACCAAATTGCTATAAGTGGCTTGCCACTCAACAGAGCAATGGCATGATAGCATCTAGAAGCCAGAATCAGCTTCAATCCTCTCTTGCTCTCCTTAGAGATCTTTTCAAAGCCCTCATGTTCCTTTCGAACTTGAACAGTTTCAATTCTCCCCCCTCATCACCGGTTTAAGGGTTTATTCAAAGGAAAGGTTCTTCCAGAGTGTGGAAGAAAAAGGGCTCCAAGTGAATCTATCACTTTCTTCTCTCTCTTCTTATTTTTGTTTGAAGAAAAAGGGCTTTGTTTTGTTTTTCATATAAAAATAAATAAAAAATAAAAAATTAGAAAAATACAAAAACAGTGTGTGTTTTGTGTACATTGGTACTTGTGTACCTTGGATGGCCATTGAAACAAAGTCTTCTAAAATTTGTATCTCTTGTAACTTAGATGAGCATCTCTATGCACAACTAAGCAAGTGAGTTTTGTGGCTTTTGTTTGTGATGAGTAAGATTAAGTTATCTCTTATACTTAACACTCGTATCACTCTTTTTGACGGAAGGATTAGAAAATCTTAAGAAAAATGCATAAATAACCATCTCAACACTATTGCCCGCCAATTATAATGTGACACATGTATGCTTCGGCATAGCAAAAGTGCAGTGTCAATGACATTTGTGTGCTTAGGCATAGCAAAATTGGAATGTCAAATATCTTTGAGTATTTCTTTTCTCTCTCTTATATGCCCATGCGTGATATGCTTAAAAGAAAAATAAAAAGCAAAAAGATCAAAAATGCTTTAAATATGATTGCAAGTGTGTATTCTAGGAGATATGGAAGTTATAGGATGTGCATCAAAGGTGATAATCTTCATCAAACAGTTATGATTGTGTGTGAGTTAATGTGATTTTCTCATATCTCAAATTATCATAACATGGTGACACATTTGCAATCTTACGATGTTCTTCACACATGACACACAATATTCTTTGCTACTCTTGATATATGTGCAGGTACAATGTGATTTGGCCATCACAAGTTTTACATGTGTTAATGTATACTCACTAAACTGTTTTAACTTATTTTTGAAATATAAAATTGGTTAGACTTGTTTAGTGTGTGCGTGTGTTTTTGGGATCCATGTGCTTAAAATCTTTGTTAAGAGATGAGTTTAAGAAGTTTATATGGTGTTTGGATCATTGGTTGAGTTGCATGATGGATTGCATTCATGTATGTGTTTTTCACTTCTCAAAAAATTGTTTTTAAAAGCTAGCTCGACACCTCCTCGATACCTCCTCGATACATTGCTATCTGTCGAGCTTCTTAAAGCTTTTTCTTATCGCAATCTCACCTGCTTCTCGACACCTGGTGGATCGAACAAGAAATCTCCTCGACCCTCGATAGCTTCTCGACAGCTGGTGGATCGATCGAGCTTCTATTCTTGTGTCTTTACTGTGTTTCTCGACACCTTCTCGACAGTTGTATCTATCGAAGTTATTTTTCTTGACATCGTCCTCGGCAGATGTCTCGACACCTCTCGACACCTCTCGACACCTCTATCTGTCGAGAATTACTGAGGATCTATATATTCTCTCTTCGCGATCCGGTTCTCATTTCTTCGATCTCTCTCGATCTGTCCGCACTTGTTCATCTCCCAAACACTATTTCTCTCACTCCAAACCTCTTCCAAAGGTGTTTTTCAAGCTTTTTCAAGTCTTTCCTCACTTGGTAAACTTCTAATCTGCTTCATTTTCATGCATTTCATGTTTTGAAACCTAGATTTTGGGGTTTTTCAAAATTGATGAGTTATTATGAAATTTTGGGATGGATTTTCACTTAAATGAGTTTAAAATCTCATGCATTGCATCACATTAGCATAATAACAGTATTATCATGCATTTTAGATGTGTGAAATTGATTGTGTGCTGGTAGGATTGGATTGGGCTGAGCCCATGATGCAATTTATTTTGCATGTCACATGTTCATGCATTTCCCATGCATACGTACTCCATTTTCAATATACTTGTTATATTTGAATTGTTTTGGAGCTTTTCTGATTGTCTACTTCTCTCTCTCCCTCTCTTTCTGTTTACATTAGTTGTGTCTATGGCACCTAAGCGTAAGTCAGCTCTGTCCCAGAACTCTTTGCGTTCTAGGGCATCGTCTTCTGATCCTACTCCGTCTCATCTTCGGTTCCGTGATGAGGATGCCCGAAAGGACTTCTCGGAGAACTTTTCTCGACGAGGTGTTCATTCGGAACGCTGAGTCATTTTGGCGGACTTCACCGACACTGACCTTCATCTGTCGTTCACAGTCGGGGATGGGAGTCACTGTGTGACGTCCCGGTCACTTGTCCGACTGTGCTGATCTAGGAGTTTTACTCCAACATGCATGGTTTCGATTTTTCAGAACCTTTCTTTTCTACTCGCGTTCGAGGTACACGCATCACTGTCACACCGCAGCTTGTTGCGGATGTGCTTCATGTCCCTAGGGTAGAGTCTCCTAACTACCCTGGTTGTGAGCGTCTACGGACTGTGTCCAAAGACGAGATGATTTCTGCGTTTTGTGAGCACCCTTCTGATTGGGGTGAGCGTTAGTTCACACCATGTAAGGCCTTTGCTAAAGGTCGTAGATTCATGAACATGGTGATGACTTTTGTTTTACACCCACTCTCTCACTATAACTCTATCATAAAACCTCGTGCTCGATTCTTGCTTTCCTTGTTAGAGCACCATACTATCGATTTTCCTTCACATTTCATTCTTTCTATTTTAGATGTGTATAGGGATACGGCTACCCGTGATAAGCTCATTTTCCCTTCGGCTATCACGCAGATTCTATGCCATTTTTCTATTCCTTTTCCCTCTTCCTACCATTTTTCTGTCATGTGTGCCATAGACTACGCTACCATTAAACATAGCGAGGCGCAGTTTCGGTCTCGACAGTCGGATTCAGCAGCTCCTCCCTCCCGTTCCGCTCCATTCCGTTCTGCTCCATCCACATCTGCTCCCTCCTCTTCTTCAGACGATGTGTCACTTGAAGACATCATGGCGCAGCTGCAGCACATGGATGCTCGCCTTGATACACTTTCTACGAAGATGTATAAGGTGAACGTTCGTGTCGGTCGTATTGCACGACGACAGGCGACCATGGGTGGTTTTGCTCCAGAGGTTTCTCCTCCACCACCTCTAGTGGATTCTGATTCTAATGATAATGCTGATGGTGATGACGATGATACTTCTGATGCTGATGATGGAGATGCTAGCTCTTTTGATAAGATGTCTACTTGACACTTTTACCCTTTGTCACTCGTAACAAAAATAGGGAGTAGTTTTGATATGAGAGTAGTCATTCTTAGGGGGAGAGTTAGTATAGGACATTAGGTCTTGTGACCATATTTATGACATACATTGTACTTATTTCTTTCTATATGTTGATGTATATTGTTTCTTTTACCTACCTCTTACATGTGTTGTTTCTTTTCTCTCTTTATACATGTTAAAGACATATTTTGTGTAATTGTCTAATCTTTTGACAAAACGCAATTTACTTGTATTTGGGTAGATCTAGGATGTGTTTAATATTTCAAGAAACATGTTGTTCAAGTCTAGTATTAAAACCATGAAGATTGGACCATGAAACAAGTGAAAAAAAGCTGTCATTAAAGCTGGACAGATAGCTCGATAGCTGCTCGACACCTCTCGACAGTTAGGCTATCTATTGAGCTCTTCAGTTGAGAGATATCGCAATCTTGACACCTCTCTATAGCTGGTGGATTGATTGAGAAAGCTCTTGTCTCCTCGATAGCTCCTCGATAGCTTCTCGATAGCTGTATCTGTCGAAGTTTAAAGCTCGACACCTCCTCGACACCTCCCGATCGATCGAGGTTACGGGAATTCAGATTTTCAGCCCATGCTGACATGTATGTGTAGGGTTTCTTTTCTCGCAACCCTAGACCTATATAAGGCTTATTTTAGAAGCCGTCACATAAGAGAATACAAGGAGAACATATGCAAAAGGTGACCGATGCCTTATTCTCTCTGAAAAAAGCTACTATGTCTTTTGCGCCTTAGGATTTTGTAACCAAGTGCTTCTTGATCTTCATTGTTGATGAAGTGAAGAACTTTGCAACCAACATCTTCTTCTAGTTAGTGATTAAAGTCGCGTACTAGGATCCACGCAATTGGTTAGTCACGTACTGGGATTCGTGCATCAAAGGGTGGGGTTCATATATTGAAGAGTTTAGAGGTTCTGAAGAGGTAGAAGGTTTTTGCTGTGAATTCATCTACGGGGATTGTAGAGTCTAAAGACAAAGGTTTTGTACTAGATTTGAAACTTCTCTTTACTATAGTGAATTGCTTTTCGGGAAGGTTTCCCCCCAGGTTTTTTACTGTGAAACTAATTTGTTTCATTGGTTTTCCTAGGTCATCATATCTTGTCTTATTTACTTTTCCACTGCATTCATTATTGACATGATATTGATGATTGTTTGTGTTAACAAATAATATTCATAATAAATTTAATTAACAACTTGGATTTAAAACTTGTTAATTATATCAACCGGGGTCTAAATTTCCCAACAAGTGATATCAAAGCGAGTACACTCTGATGGATTAATTTCCAAAGTGTGATCCTTGACCCCTGTTGTCATGAAATCTCTTAATTGTTTTGATTTGCATGATCTTGTGTTGAATGATGATGATGATATTCAAGATGCCTATTGCAAGCTTTATAATTTTTGTATGAAATCTCTTGAATGTTCTATAAAATTAAAAGCTAAATTTAAAAAGGTAAAGCTTGAAAAAGATGATTTGATTGCAAAATTGGATGAAGCCAATAATTTGAATGAGAATTTTAAAAATCAAATTTCATCTCAGGTGGACAAAATTAAGAGTTTGGAAGAGCAACTAGTTGAATTTAAAAATGAAGTTTAAAAATTAACTAGTGTCAAACTTGTTGTTGAGTCTAACTCAAAAGAAAAAGATTTTTATATTCCTCCATTTAAAAGGAATAATGAAGAGTTGAAGGCTAATATTGCTAGGATAGACAAAGGTAAAATTTCTTATGTTAATGTTGAAATTTCTAAACCTATGTCTAAAACTCCTCTTAGGTTGAATGAAAAATATGTTTTTATCCCCATTTGTCATCATTGTCACATTGTTGGTCATATTAGGCCAAATTGTCCTAAGTTGAGGTCTCTGTCAACCTCTAAGATTAGATCTTCTTCTGGGAAGCATAGTAGTTCAAAAACTACTCATGTTTGTCACTATTTTGGTGTTTCTGGACACATTCGTCCTAATTGCTTTAAGTTGTATCCTCATAAGCAATTGTCCAAATGATCACAGGTTTCCTCTCAAGGACCTACACCTTTGTTTGGAGAGTTATTAAAAACTTTGAGTTTTTTAACTCAATTTCGGGAGAATTCTAATTCTTCTATGTCCTTTAGTAGACATACTAGGACACGTGCCTTTTCATCTTCACGGCCAAAGACTCGTGCTGTGTGAGTGAAAAAGGATCCTAAGACTTAATTGTCTTTTCTGTTTGTTCTCTGCTTTAATTCTTTCTATCTAAAGTAGGATTCTCTTTGCTTGATTTCTTATCTGCTTTTGGAATCATGTTTTCATGCATCTGCACCCTTCTATCATGCCTTCATGCATATGCATCTTTTTTTCTTTTTCTTTTTTTTTTTTTTTTTTTTTATTTTGAAAAATCAGAAAAATACAAAAACAGTGTGTGTTTTGTGTACATTGGTACTTGTGTACCTTGGATGGCCATTGAAACAAAGTTTTCTAAACTTTGTATCTCTTGTAGTTTAGATGAGCATCTCTATGCACAACTAAGCAAGTGAGCTTTGTGGCTCTTATTTGTGATGAGTAAGATTAAGTTATCTCTTATACTTAACACTCGTATCACTCTTTTTTACAGGAATGATTAGAAAATCCTAAGAGAAAGGCATAAATAACTATCTCACCACTGTTTCCCGCCAATCATGAATGACATTTGTGTGCTTTGGCATAGCAAAATTGGAATGTCAAATGCTTAACATAATTGAGTATTTCTTTTCTATCTATTATATGTCCATGCATGATTTGCTTAAAAAGAAAATATGCAAAGAAAAATCAAAAGCAAAAAGATCAAAAATACTTTTAAATATGATTGCAAGCATGTTTTCTAGAAGATGTGGGAGTTATAGAATGTACCTCAAAGGTGATAATCCTCATCAAATAGTTATGATTGTGTGTGAGTTAAAGTGATTTTCTCATATCTCAAATTATTATAACATGGTGACACATATGCATCCTTGCGATGTTCTTCACACACGACACGCAATATTTTTTACTACTCTTGATACATGTGTAGGTACAATGTGATTTGGCCATCACAAGTTTTACATGTGTTAATGTATACTCACTAAACTGACTTAACTTATTTTTGAAATATAAAATTTGTTAGACTTGTTTAGTATGTGCGTGTGTTTTAGGATCTATGTGCATAACATTTTTCTTATTAAAAAATTTGTTTTTCACATGTTTTGGATCATTCTATTATCTTGTCATCTATAGCATCTTGTTTCATTACATTCATGCATTTATATGGATTCTTTGTACCCTTTTGATCATCTTTATATTTCTCGGGTGAAGCTTTCTAGCTTCTTGTACCCTTTGTCAATCATGACAAAAAGGGGGAGAAATTGTGGAGATATGTAGTTTTTTTTTAAGATTCTACATGTTAGGGGGAGAAATACATTCCTTTGTAAGAGGGAGTTGTGTTTCATCTTGTTAGGGGGAGTGCTTACCTCATTCTTCATGTACACCAGTCTTGTGACCATGTTTACATATATTGTGCTTATCTTTGATTTATATATGACGATGTTTGTCTTCTTTCACCTACCTCTTACATGTGTTGTTTCTTTTCTCTCTTTATACACATGTTTCTTATTACTTGTATGCAATCTATTATTTCTGCTTCACACTAAGATGCATTGATGAGTTTTGTTTAAAGTGTTTCAGAAATACAGGTTGTCAAAGTTTTAATCCATGCGAAGTACGGTATAATTTAATAAAAATTACATATATATATATATTTTTTTTTGAGGGACGATGACTTAAAAATGAATGATAATAAGGAATTTGTTCAGATTTGTAATGAGGCTTGTGGGGACGTTGGCCTAAATGTGTATTGGGCCTTGGGTCTCGTCCGAGGAGGCACGATGGTTCGAGAACAGATCAGTAGCTAGAAAGATGAAATACCTCGAACTTCACGGGCAGGCTATGATCGTAATGGCTGAGAGAGGTTATCCGAGAAGGAATGTCCCCTCGGCTAAGCGCAATGAATATCAAGATGTACCTCCTGTCATCCATGGTGACGACTCAAGAGGCTCTATTGATAAAGACACGTACTATGAACGTACTAGGGGGATGGGAGCTCAGAAACATCTTAGGAAAAGCTGCTGTCATTGCATTGAATGCTCTGCAGCTAACTTCCTGGCCATATTTATGTGGAGAAGACTCCTGAACAGTGTTGTCTTGGTTGCCCCAACTCACAGAGGGCTTATAAGGGTGAACGACGGGACAAGCTCTCAAGTGGTGGCTTAGATGTTCGACAAGTGGAGAGCCAAGATGATTTAAAGGGAGGTATATAATGTAAGAAGCCCTCCATGAAGAAACACTGTAGCAATCAGGAAACAAACTTGTAATCATACTTAAGATAAATATACAAGAATTGATTTCCTCGGACTTGACCGAGGACGACTTTCTTTAGTTGAAATCAATCTATCTTCCTGTTCCTATCCTTTAAGCTCACTGTATTTGTTGTCCAACCCACTTTAACCCAGTTTTCCAACACACTTTCTACAAATTCATTGTTTTGGGCTTTTTGGGCCTAAGTCCATCTACTTTTTGGGCTAGGGACTCAAATCTAGTCCATACAAGGCTCTTAATCCTCTAATTTTATTTAATATAGGAAAAATATACAAGTTGGAAAATAAATAACTAAATTTTGGTTTATATGTTTGATTAAGCTTCAATTCAATTTCCAATCTCTTTATTAATTCACTGGTAGAGAATTCTATAGACAAACTTCATAAACAAAAATGATAGAGAACATCATACAAACAAATAAAGGAAAAGCAAATAATGATTTTTATGAATTTAATTAAGAATAGTTGTATTTATGGTTTTAAAAACCAAATCGGGCATCGAACCGTTTTTAAAAAAAATTTCAATTCAACCTCGGTTTTTGACCGATTTTGGGGGTTTTAACTGGACCGGACTGGCTCCTGGTACCCGGTTGAACCGGTCAGACCGGTCGGTCCAATCCGATTTTTTAAAACTATGGTTGTATCTCACCAAATGTCGGTTTGTCTCTTGAGATAAAGAAAATACTCTTTTTATTGAATAGTCTGAACTGGTCATTTAAGACTCTGGTATGGCAACTTCTCTTCTGATGCTATTTGGATTAAAATATTGCTAAAATTAACCTTTCTTGTAGCTTCACACCGAGCTAAAACAATAATATAGTAAACTTAAATATCCATAATTTTTACCAATAAGATATTATCAAAAGCATAAATGAATAACAAACCAAATCCAAGTCCACCACTTCACAAAATGGTAACTAATACACACCAGCTTTTCCATCTTCAAGACAAAACTATCAAAAGCATAGATTATTTTGTAAGAGCAATACATACATAAGTAGTAATTATTATTCTATAATGTAAATGCTACAAACTAACTAAATGCATAGTTTGTTGTGTGTCTTAGATAGTATTGTTTATCAAAAAGAAAAAAAGGTGCTCAGTGTTGTTGAGTCATCCCACATCGGTAAGGTGTAATATTGAGAAAGGGTTTATCACTTGCTCCATGACACCAATTACAACATGCAGTTTTGGTGTTAGCGTGTGAGTGTATTCCCTTGTCTCATCCCCCTTCTCCTATATGCGTGTGTGTCTTAGATAGTATTGTTTATCCCAAAAAAAAAAACTAAATAAATTATGGGATATGCAAAAGCACACCAAAATTTGTAGTTGAGAAGGTTGCTCTATCTCTTGAGAAAAAAGAATATAACTTTTTTTTTTTTATATAAAAGAAATACGTAATGAGCTCTTCGTAGGTAATCAAAAATCTTGAAAGAATACACTCTTTTTCTACCTCATATTAGAAAAAAGCAAACATGGATATAGTTAGTCATGGTTGCATATGACTCAAAAACTAATAACCATTGTTAAGCAAATTCTTTCTTAGAACATCTTTATAACTCTTGCACCATTAGTACCTCTTCATAATGATGAGCTTGTAATTTTCTGGGACATAACCTAGGTCTTGCCCTTCAACACACTCACGAATGGTAACTTAGGTAAAATATAAAGAGGAAAACAAAATGTACCTTGAAGAACAATACCAAAATCACTACACTAGAAAACAAAGAAGGTCGGCAATGATAAAACTAAAATCTTTAATTTGTTGTTACCCGAGAGTCTTCAATCATATGACCACCATGGTTTTCAGACTCGGATTGTTCAAAGAACCGGAGAAGAGAGAGGTTCAAGATTTTTAAGGTTAGACTGAGGTTTAACCGATGTTGAATCATGATGACATCATAATTAATTTAATAATTATTTTAAAGATAAATATATATATTAAATTAGTAAAAAATGAAAAATTAACTAAAATAATCCAAAGAAATATAAAGATCTATATTTCAACTATACTTTTCATGTACTATGCCAAAGCCCATTTGACTATTCAATAAACTTTTTGTATGAAACCCAATAAAAAATAAAAAGTTAAGAGAGATATTTCTCATGAAATTAAAAAGAAAAAAGAAAAAACCTGAATAGTAGTGAACATTGGTTTGTCCGCCATTACACTTTGTTGTGAGACCCATTCCCCATTAACATTGAATTGTCCATCCCATTGAAAAACAAAGCCCTAGAAATTAAATAGGATGTGGCTAACAGTGAGGCATTGAGTAAAGGAGAGGTCAAAACTGTAGAAAGAAGAAAAGAGAGAGAGAGGGGGGGGGGGAGAGAGGGAGAGAGAGAGAGAAATAAAAGAAGAATGAAAAGAAACACATTTTAAAATCAGATACAGAGAAAGAATAAAAGAGGGAGCAAGACATTGAGCAAAATCACTGAAAAAAGAAGAAGAAGAAGAGTAAACACTGAAACAGAGAAAGAATAAGACACTACAAAAAACGCGGGCTATAAGAGTCGGGTTTCACATTTCAACTTTGATGTTTTTTTATTAAAAAAAAAAAATAGTAATGTGGAAAATTGTGGAGGCTCCAAAGCTAGTCAACAAAAAGTTAAAGACTTCGTTTTATAGTATATATAGAAAGCACCAATTAAGCTAAAAAAAAAAAAAAAAAAATCCAATAATTCATGATAAAACACAATCATCTAGAATCATATATACTACACCTTATACTCATGATTACCATCCCCATCTTGTAATAACCCTAGTACATCACTCCAAGATCAGTTCGTAACCCATAATGAACAATTATATAATAGCACAACCATAAAGCCTATCTTTCAACTATGAAAACAAAACAAATATTTAGTAAAAAGCTGATAAGAACAATGATTGAATACTTGTTGCCTATCTCTCAATCTCTCTTAAATTGGTCTCTATCTCGGTCTCTCTCTCAAACTCAATTTGTCAGAAATCCATCACCTTCTCAGCCTCAATCTCGGCCTGTCTCTCAAACTTGGCCTCAATCTCGGTCTTGCTCTCAAACTCAGTTTCTCTCTCAAACCAACCCAACTCCTATTCTAGTTTTTCCCAAATTTACTCAGTTAGGGCTTCAAAAATCCATCGTGTTTTTGGTTTTGATTTCAAGGGAAGGGGAATAATGTCGTTCCCCTTAAATGTGTGTGTGTGTGTGTTTTTTTTTTTTTTTCTTCTAATTATGAAATTTATTAAAAAAAAATTAGAGCCAAAACGGCGTTGTTTTGATTCACTTAACGATGTCTAACGGAATACTATATTGACAAAAATAGAAACTTAGAGGATTGAAATGATAAAATTAAAAGTTAGAGGACTGAAATAACAAAAGCTGATAGTTAGAGGTTTAATTTTAGATTTTTACCTTTATTTATTTACCAAATTACTGCACTGCGATTAGTTACTTCCCAGTCCCCATTACGTTAAAAAAATAAAATTCAAACGTTGACCTGAATCTAGCGGTGCACCCAATCACAATAAAACAAACTTTCATTGCCCTTCCCGAACCTTCACATGCTAAAAACAAAACAAAACAAAAATCACCTTTTATATATAAAAAAAAAAAAAAAAAAACCTTTACGTCGGTGAGTTAATTTAAATCACATGGGGGTCCCTATATCAAAATGCAAATAAAAAAAATCCAAGTCATCATGATAAACGGTCAGAATTACAATAAGTAATAGCTAACCATAAAACTCTTATGCTGTTGCGTAGCACTGAAACCTGGCTCTCCTCTCCTGTACCTTCTCTTCTCCAACGACCTGAGCTTTCGTTCACGTTCACGCACAAACTACAAAGCCCACGGAGATCTCATCTAGCACTAGCACACAAGCTTCTTCTTCCTTCTTCAATGGCGATAGAGAGAGATAGATAATATTAGGGTTTTGGATCTATCACTCCGGACCGAGAGTGAGAGAGAGATGGACGTGGAGAGGTCTTCGCTGTGCAATTGCGTGGTGAACTTTCTGTTGGAGGAGAGGTATTTGTTGACGGCATTCGAGCTACTCCACGAGCTTCTAGACGATGGCCGTGACGCCCAGGCTATTCGCCTCAAGGAGTTCTTCTCCGATCCCTCTCAATTCCCTCCCGATCAGATCTCTCGCTTCAATACTCTTCGAGGTTCTCTCTCTTTCTCTTTATAGTTCCGTTTGGTTGCTGAGAAAATGTGAGAAATGAGGGATTCGTTTAATTTGAGATCTTGTAAGTTTGAAAAAGATTAATTTTATTGTAATTTTGATGTGTACGATATTGGTTCATGTTTTACCGAGTTAGTGGTAGGATTTCAATTCTATTCCGAATTTTGGAACTCGAAATTGTGCCCAGTGAACTGTGGCATTGAGAAATTTGTGATACCAGGAGGCATTTTCACTTTTCGATTTTATGATTATGAGATATAGAACATTTTGGAAATGATCGATCAATGAGAGTGAAATCTTGGATCTTAGTTCTTTGTTTCAATAGGAGTTACGAAGAAACCCCTAGGAAGATCATATTAATGCGGGTAAGATAGGAAAATTTGAATTTAGGTTGAAATATTGGCTAGAAAAAACCAACAAAGAAATAAAGGAATCTGTAGGATAGTAAGAATGTTCTTTGGCGTTGATTGCTATAGATTAGGAAGGATTGCATGACATTGTTTGATAATGCAATAAAAAATATGGGTTTATTGAATGGGGGCAATGGTGCTATTGAATGGAAGGTGATGGTCAGAGGTGAAGAAATTAAGAGGCTCAACATCTTGTTTTTTCTTGGCTAGTCTGCATGAACTGTGAAGCAATTGAGGATTATGTTTGTGAAGGGGAATAGGATAACTGAATATAATGGAGGCGTGTGAGCCTGAACACCTGTGATCTAAAGAAACATATCAAATACGCATATTTTGGAGAGAATAACCTCAATTTTGAGGTACAAGAGGTGTTTGGTTCCAGACTTTATATTATCTCACTGAGATGGCACCTGTATCTTTTGTCTTTGGTGCTGTGGGTTTTATTTTTTATAATGCACTGGCGATGCATAGATGGCTAGTCATGTCAATATGTGCACATTATTTGCATTTACCTATGTGCAGCTAGCATTTTCCATCTAAAAAGGGTAAAAGAATTATTTTTCTGATGACGTTAGTACGTTAATTTGTTAGTTGTAATATTTAATCATGGTTTTCATTCCTTTTCTGGGTTTATCAAAAATTATAATTTTATGATGCAAATAAATGCACTTGTAAGTGGTTTCAGTCCATGCCTGAATCACACATTACAACAACAACAATACCAAGCCTTAATCCCAAACTTTGGGGTTGGCTCCTCAACATATTAGTTAGGGTTGACCACATGTATTCTGTTTCTCCATTTAATTATATCTGAAGTCATACTCTTTGTTATTTCCTTAATAGATAATTCCTTTTTTTATTACTTCTACTAATGTTATTTTGGGTCTTCCTCTACCTTTTTATGTTCTCTCAATTTGGATCAACTCACTCTTTCTTACTGGTGCATTAATCGCTCTCCTTTGAACATTACCAAAACCTGAATTACACATTGAATTACCAAATTTAATTTTATAGCTTTTCCTTGAATTTAAAACATAACTGATTTTGTTTAATTTCTCTTTCCTTCTTGAAATGCAGTTGCAGACCCTCAAAGTTTGCTGGAAGAGAAAGAATCACTAGAAGAAAAATTAGCAATTAGTGAATATGAGCTTCGTTTAGCCCAAGAGGACATTTTGAAATTGAAGGCTGAATTACAGAAGAAAATGGAAGTCCCTCTGGATAAATTGAATGGTAATTTCTCCTGTGTTCGATGTTTCAAATGATATCATTTTGAGCATTTCATCTTATTTGCATGACAGATCTTCCTGCATGCTGTTTGAAAATGTATGGTTTGTTGGTTAATATACTGCATGGGCACTGCATTCTATCTGAGACAGTTGATGCTTTTTAGTAATTTAATCAATTAAGCCATATGTTTACAATGAGCTACCAAAAATATGTAGGTGCATCAGTTGTGAGCTTATTACAAAAAATAATGAAGACTCCTCTATTTTTGCTCTTCTTACAAATTGAAATCAAGGAATCGACAACCATTTTTATGTTTATATTCTGGAATTCAATTTTACACTCCCATCTTTGCACCCTTGTTACCATTAGTCACTGTTTTGAAAACCACACCTGACTGTCCATTCCGACCGGGTTAACTGTCAACTGGCCCAATTTCTGTCTTTTTATCATTTAGAACTGTGCAATTTGAATTTATAAGGCAAACTGTGTAAACTGCTGTTCAACCGGTTTGGGGAACTGGTGGTTAAACCAGGTTGGAGAAGCTACTTCCTTCACAAAAAATAAGTGCGGCTGTCAAAATTCGAACACCTACATAGTAGGTTCCAATCATTAAATTAATAAGCAACCATTAAGCTACGACAGCTTCTTGTCACAATGGATTACAAAAATTTATATATATTCAATTCAAAAGGATTAGATATTTAAAAATTGCTAATCAATATGATACATATCATTAAAAATAAACGAACTTTATATTAATTCTTTTATAACTAATATATTTATAGTTTTTCATTATGTGATTTTATTGTAATTATCCCTCTCTAAAGGATTAACTATAATCTTAACATTAAATTTTTTTTTTTTTCATTTATACTTTATTATCTTATGTTTTTCTTATATAAGTTTTAAAATATTTTAAAATAATTTAAATTTCTGTAGATATATTTGAATTAAAGTTATTAATTTTTCCAAATGTATTCTATTAATTTGTATTTTAGTTAATGTTAAATTAATTATGATATCATTGTGGTTGAACCTCTGGTTGGACCCTGGCCCGACCTCAAAACCTTGAACCTCCATTTTCCAGTTCTTAAAAAGGTCCAGTTTTTAAAATCTTGCCATTAATTGATCATTTTTTTTGTTTAAACTATTAGTGCAACAGTAGTAGTGGCAAATTTAAGATTCTGTATGAATGTAACGAGGCACATTCAGGATTTACTATCAATTTAAGAATTCCTTATACCTTGGATTCTTTTGCAGAGTCAAATAAAGATGCTTCTGTAAATCGAGGATCAGAATTTCAGCGGCAAAAGAGGGAAGCTTCCTTCTCTGATTTGGGCCCCTTGAAGGATAACGAACGTCGTGATCTTAACTGTGCTGTAAAGGAGTATTTGCTTATAGCAGGGTATCGACTCACTGCAATGACATTCTATGAAGAGGTATTCAAGACAATGCTCTCTCTCTCTCTCTCTCACAGTTTGAATGACTTTTTTATTTTTATTGAGATATGTCTATCTGCTTTATTTTTCTGCTTGTTTTCTTCTAAATTCCTTGGTTTTTCTTCATGACCTACCTGTTTAAGTTACAATTAGAATTTAGAAGGCTGAATCAATCAACTGTAAATAAATGCAGTTGCATTTACTGGCTTTCTTGCCTGCCTGGTCAGAAAAAACATGATGCATTACATATATGATATATGTGTTTCTGTGTTTTTAAAAATATAGCATAACTCAAGGTTACCTAGAACATTGTACACTTGCCCTTGTGGTAGTAATATAGGGATTTGGTACACTCCTATACCCAGTATGAAATACATTGAGGCTAAGCTTGGTTCACTGTTTGTGGTCTTCGTTTGCATTAGAATGTACGTGATTCTCAGATGCTGATTGCACTAGAAAGGGCATCGAAACTTTATCCTTAATTGTTGTCTTTATTGATTTTGACTTGTTTGCTGTCCCATTACAGATAAAACCTCTAATCATGATATATATATGTATGATTTTCACTTAATTGTGTATCTAATCTTAAAACATTATCATAACCTTACCTGACAATATTTTCACTTCAGGTTACAGATCAGAACCTAGAGGTTTGGCAGAATACAGCTGCATGTGTACCAGATGCCTTACGTCATTATTATTATCAGTATCTTTCATCAACTACAGAGGCTGCTGAGGTATTTCCTGAGACGTTTAGGCAAGTTGCTTCTTATGTATACTCAAAAGAGTTCTAGTACCATTCTTAGTCCTTTTTAGTGTTTAAAGTTATTTCCTTTTACCAAGCTCACCAGTCTTTTTAAAAGAACACCAACGCCTTTGCAACCCACTTTCACTTTCTTACTGCCGATCTATGTAGTGCTTGATGCATATTATATCACTAAGTGGAATATAAGTATGTTAACGTATGGACTTGAACTTCAGATGATTGCATCAGTATAAAACTTTTTTATTAAATGTACTAAGTACTATTTACATGGAGCACATGAGTAACTTTTGCCTCCACATTCTTGTTTGACACAAGAATGTAGAATTTGACCTGAAAGTGCACATATACATCAATTTATCAATTCACGATTGTGATACAATGTGTCAAGCTTTGGATCTTAATCTGTTAATCACCATTCCTAAAATTGGAATTCTCTCACTAGATTAGTAACCTCAATATGTAAATCAGATCTATTACTCTACTCACAGCATTCTTATTTTTAGAGTTGTGGATTTTGCCTATTTGTTCTTTACTTTCCATTTTTCCAATTGCCAATTTTCTCCTTTTCTAAATTTTCTTTTGAGTGAGACATTATTGTAATAGATACTTGATATCAATGTTGTAGATGCATAGTTTGATTCATTTGATGTATCTTGAAACTCTTGTTTTTTTTTGCTCTGAACTGCACATAAATGGCTGTGTATCTTGTGCTGCAGGAGAAAATTGCCATGCTTCGAGAAAATGAGTCATTACTAAAAGAAAATGAGAGGCTTAATCTTGAAAAGGAGAGCTTACAGAAGAACAAAGATTTGGCTGATGGTCAAATAAGTGCATTAACTAGATCCTTAGAAGCTCTTCAGAAGGATCTTAAAGACAAAGAGAATCTGGTACTTCTCCCTTACTGCCCTTAATCTTTTAGAACAGCTGTGAAATCAACATTCATACTTGACTATGCAATAAAATATTCTAATATTTCTTGACTTTCAGGTACAAGATTTGAAGCAATCCTTGGAGCAACAAAGGAAGGAACTCAATGGCTGTCGATCTGAAATCACTGCTCTGAAAATGCATATAGAAGGATCTTGTTCAGGAAGGAATTTCCTAGCTAATGATGTTGATCATGTCCAGTCACAGCCTTTAGAAAAATACAAGGAAGAAATAAAATCACTACAGATGGAAATAGAAAGTTTAAAAGCAAAAAGCATGAACGCTCTTGATTCTGTATATTCTGTCAAATCTGAAAAAGAATTTGCGCAGACAGAAGAGAAAGTTGTTGAGATACTTGAAGATAAAAGTATAATATCTCATCCAGTTGATGCAGGAGTGGTAGACCATAATCTTTCTGAATTACAGGCCACTCAAAGTTTTAATGACAACACAGATAAACCTGAGGAAATTTCACAGGAGTTGTTAATGAGTCATTTGAATGATGATAATCCTTCTGAAAACATTGGAAATGTTTCCAAACAAAATGGTGAACCACGATCAGAAGAAAGAAGACTCCTAAAATCAGACAATTTATCTGGTGAAGCTGTTTCTGATAATATGGCAAGTACATTTTACTCTTGCTTGGGGAAATATAATAGCCTGCACAGGAATCTGCCAGAAGCTTTTTCTTCTGCAGGGGGTTGGGATGGGGTTCTTATTGAGGCAACTTTGTGGTGGTATATTAATGTTCTTTATGGGGGACTCCATTAAATACAAAACTTCTTAAAGTTCAATTTCAAATCTTTGAATACCCATCCCCCTCCCCTGCCCCCAAGCCTAAAAAGAAAAAAAGGAAAAAGAAAAGAGAAGTCTGATTTGCATGTGCTTGTGTGGTAGAATTTTATTGAACTCCATATCTGACATATGGTTATACTTGGACAGGGCTTAGGAACCATACAGATCTTGGCAGATGCCTTGCCTAAGATTGTACCTTATGTCTTGATCAACCACCGTGAGGTTTGCTTTTTAGCAATTTTTTTAACGTATCATTTATCTCAGGAGTTTTCTTATCAAATATTCTATTTGTGATGTATTGGTGTTATTAACCTACAGGAGCTTCTTCCCCTGATAATGTGTGCGATTGAGCGCCATCCAGATAGCAGCACTAGAGATTCCTTGACCCACACATTGTTTAATCTAATCAAACGCCCAGATGAGCAACAGAGACGAATTATAATGGATGTAGGTCATTCTTTGAAGAATGAAATTTGTGTTGTTAGTCAGATCTATGGTTATAAACATTATGTTTAATCTTTTCAACTCTATATCAGGCATGCGTTAGCCTTGCTAAGAATGTTGGTGAGATGAGAACTGAAACAGAATTGCTTCCCCAGTGCTGGGAACAAGTAAATATTTTCAACTCTATACCATTCTGTTTTTTACCTCAAGAAATAGGTACTCATTCTTTTGGATTAATGTATTGCAGATAAATCACATGTATGAGGAACGTAGGTTGCTTGTTGCTCAATCATGTGGATTGCTTGCAGAATTTGTCCGGCCTGAGATTCGTGATTCTCTTATTTTGTCTATTGTGCAACAATTGATAGAAGATTCTGCAACTGTTGTCCGGGAGGCTGCTGCTCATAATCTGGCCTTGCTGCTTCCGCTCTTTCCGAATGTGGACAAATATTTCAAGGTCAGCCTCACTAAATATGCTTCGAGGCTCATGGAGAAGAATTCTGACTTGACAGGATTGGCTGCAATGTAAGCTCTAGAACAGGTTGATGACACATGGTCTAGGGAATGGAGCCTTTTCCGCTTACCGTAATATGATGCCTTACAATAGAAAAGAAGTAATAAAATGAAAAAAGAAAAAGAAAAAAAATGACCGAGAAGTTTCTCCAATATATATATTTTTTGTTGATAGGTGGAGGAGCTCATGTTCCAATTGGTCTGCGATCCTTCTGGAGTAGTGGTGGAAACTACACTCAAAGAATTGCTTCCTGCAGTGATAAATTGGGGAAACAAATTGGACCACATTTTGAGAGTTTTACTCTCTCACATCTTGAGCTCTGCTCAGGTATGCTTCTTTTTACCATTGATTATTCACTTGTTGATGAGAACTATTCCATTATTTCTTTATAATCCTTTTTCTCTTGTATATATCTAATATCGCAGCGCTGTCCACCTCTTTCGGGGGTTGAAGGGTCTGTGGAGTCCCATCTTCGTGTTCTAGGAGAACGAGAGCGCTGGAATGTTGACGTTTTACTAAGAATGCTCATAGAATTGCTTCCTTATGTGCACCAGAAAGCAGTTGAGACATGCCCATTTTCTT
Organism: Notholithocarpus densiflorus; assembly: GCA_030021035.2. Taxonomy (NCBI): domain Eukaryota; kingdom Viridiplantae; phylum Streptophyta; class Magnoliopsida; order Fagales; family Fagaceae; genus Notholithocarpus; species Notholithocarpus densiflorus. The sequence goes on from JARYZH020000783.1 coordinate 59,524, forward strand.
CCGTTCCTGAAACAATGGGCAAACAATTTTCAACCTCCTTGCTTGAGTTGTATGCGGGGTAAGCTCTGGTTTTCCCCTTTTATTTGTTTCTGTTAAATACATTTTCCCCCTTTCCATTTGATACCAAACCTTTTTTCTCGAGATAATATCATCATTTCATTTGATAGCCTAGAGTTTTCTCCATTATTGCTTCTGAGTTATTTTAATATATGACTAGGGGACATGTTGAATGGCCTGCATTTGAATGGATGCATGTCGACTGCCTTCCTGATTTGATTCAGCTTGCGTGCTTGTTACCTCAGAAAGAAGATAGTTTACGAAATCGAACTACAAAGGTAACAATGTCTACTCTTCAAAGCTGTTCATGTTTGTATTTTGCCGAAATAAACTAAATAGGAACATTTACACATCATTTGATTGTATGTTCATTAATTTCTCAAGTATGGCTTGTCAAAATTAATAAACTTGTATGATCAGAGTAGTGTTCTTCAGTTGTTGCTGATCTACATATTGCTAATGCAGTTTTTGCTGGCTCTATCTGAACATCTTGGGGATTCGTATCTTACACATATAATGCTGCCTGTATTCTTGGTAGCAGTTGGGGATAATGCTGATTTGACATTTTTCCCTTCCACCATCCAATCTAGAATAAAGGGTATTGAATCTTAACCTGTTCTGTTCTTTCACATCATTGCAAGACCTTTGACTATTGCTTTATTACAGGTTTGAGGCCAAGAACTGCTGTGGCCGAGAAACTAGCTACTCTGTGTGTCCTACCACTACTCTTGGCAGGTGTTCTGGGTGCTCCTAACAAGCATGGACAATTAGCAGAGTACTTGAGAAAGTTGTTAGTTGAAGGTAGCATGAAGGAAAGTCAGCCAACAAAGCGTAATGAGATTGTTGATGCTGTCCGTTTCCTCTGGTTCGTATATCAGCATAACTTTCAGTGTGAATTGTTTGTAATTCATTGTTTGATTGATAGGTTTTTCCGTAATGCAGCACATTTGAAGAACATCATGGTATGATATTTAATATTCTATGGGAAATGGTTGTCAGCTCCAACGTAAATATGAAAATCAGTGCTGCCAATTTGTTGAAAGCCATTGTAAGTACCCACTTTGTGAAATCGTAATTTTCAGTTGCAACTGAATTAAGATTAGGACTTATAAAATTATGGTGTTTGATAGGTACCATATAACGATGCAAAAGTTGCTTCTACTCATGTTTTGCCTGCCCTAATTACTTTGGGCTCTGACCAAAACCTGAATGTGAAGTATGCAAGCATAGATGCATTTGGAGCTGTGGCCCAGCATTTTAAAAACGATATGGTATGATTTGTTTTGGCTCTTCAATTGACATTAGTGTTTTTGATGGAGTAGTATGCATTTGGCTGATCAAACCCGACACATCCTAGATTGTTGATAAGATACGTGTACAAATGGATGCTTTTCTTGAAGATGGATCTCATGAAGCTACTGTTGCTGTGGTTCGTGCATTGGTGGTTGCTGTACCACATACAACGGAAAGATTACGAGATTATATCCTTAACCTTCTTCATTAAAAGATTATTTTTTGGATCATTCAATGTTATTTAGTCTATAACTTTTCCTAGTTGACTCTTAAAATCAAGTCACCAGATTACACTGTTCATTTCTTTAACATGGTATACATCTTTTGTCCAAGATTTTCCAGCTCTCAGCTACACCAACTTCTGCAAGTGATGTGATGCGCCGCCGTGAAAAAGTCAATGCATTTTGTGAGGCAATCCGTGCTCTAGATACTACAGGTTTTTCCTTATTTATTTATTTATTTTTGGCAGACTATGTCCTTCGTATTTCCTTTACCTTCATACTTTGGAAATATATTTCCAGTCATGAACTTCAACTCAGGTGGATTGCAAATGGTATTAGAAATATGCTTTAGTGATATGGTTGCTCTGTAGAAGTTAGTTGAGCATCTATGTTTTATTGGTTTATTTATTTGTGTTTTTGTTGGTTGTTTGAGCAAGCATCTAGCTCAAATATCACTTTCTCCTCCCATAAGGGATGGAGGGTGAAGTTGTGGGTTCAAGACCTAATGGGTGCATGTGTAACTTGCCTATCAAAAAAGGATACTAAAGTGACTGGTTTATCTGAAATCACATTTGGTTGTCAATTGGCTTTTTCTTGATGGGAAAGAATCCCCTCCTATTTAAATCATCAAATTTCTTCCAATTTTAATTCAGATATAAGACATTTTGAAAATTATCCAATGGTCTTAAAAACCCCATGTAAACCACACAAAATCAAATAAATTCCACGTGTCTCACATTTAGGCTCTGTTTGGTTGGGAGGATGAAAAAGTGGGAAAGATTGAAAATATTGGGATGATAGAAAATATTTTTATTTTCACCATGTGTACTTGGTAGGGAGGATGGAAAAATGAAAGGATAGAGAGTAAATTTCTATTATGCCCTTATTATTAAAGTAGAAGTGTGGAAGAGTGGGGATAATTTTGTACTTTTTTCTCATTGTCATTTTCTTTCCTCTTTTCTTCCCAATTTGGAAGGGGAAAAAATGGTGGGTCCCGGTGGAAAATTCCATCCAATCCCATTCTATTTCCTCTCCCTTTTCATCCAACCGAACAATGGAAAATCATATTTCCCTCTCCGTTTTCCTTCCCCATTTTCCATCTTCTCTCTTTTCAACCCAACCAAACATATTATTAGCTAAAAATTGGAGGGAATTATGTGAGGGGATCTTATCCCTATTTTTGGCTAAACATACTGTCTTAATGTATTAAATTATACTGAATTGTTTATGTGATGTGGACACAAATTAAGGTTAAGTATAACAAAGTTGCAGTGCTCAATTATTACATACCCAAAGCCATATTTCTTTCTGCTGGGCTTTTTGAATGGGTGTCATTTATGGCAGCTGTGTTTAGGCCTTTCATTTATAAAAGACAGCTGGCCAAGCATGCTTATTTTTATTCCTGTTGGTTGCTTTGGAAACTCAGAAGGTAAAGAAAAATGATTGGATTGAAAATCTTTATGTTCTTATGGCATTAGAAATGATGAACTCCCCAAAACTTAGCAAAAAGACCAAACAAAAAAACTAGTTTTAGTCTTGATTAGTGGCCCTTCTTGTTCTCTAGAGATCTGAATCATAAAAATATTACACAAATCTTAAATTCTTTGCTATTTTAACATTTTCTTAGCAACTCAGCAGATGAACCTTCTGTAGAAACAATTTGACTGATCCCTTTCTTTTAATAACAGCTGAACACATCAGCATTAGCACATGAAAACATGTCATTCTTATCTAAAATTTGAGTTATAGTACATCATTTTAAAGAACTAATGGAACGAAACACAGTGCTAACAGCTTCAGTCTTAGAAATTGCACCATCCATTGTAGGCATTCTTGCACTAACTAAATTCTATTCTGCCATGGCATTTGGGCTTGGGCCTGGAGTTTGGAGTGTATATAGGCAAGAACGTATACATTTAAAAACCCCCGGCTTGTCCATTTTCAACGCATATGTGTTGGACATGCAATGGACACTCCTGCATGCATGTCCTCATTGTGTTGGTAGGAAAAATATGTTTATTTTAAAAGAAAATTCCTTTGATTTTAAATATGTTTTTAAAGATTTTATAGTTATTTATTTTCAAAAAGCTTAAATAAAGATAAAATATGCCTATGAATAAATAAAATATACCTGTGTGTGTGTATAATATTGTCATATTCCCACTATATTGTTTGCTAAACTTTCAAGAATTGCCGTGTTTGTCTGTGTTTCTTAGTATATAATATAGGTGAGTTAAGTGGTGTAAGGGTGAAGATTTTTTGAGGTCAGAGGGCTGTATTAAGAAATTGAATGGCTGAGTCAATGTCGTCATCATTATCAAACTCATTGTTGGAAAATCTTTGAGTGAATGTATAGGGCTACGCTTGGAACAAAGGGGGAAAAACAATTAAACAAAAGGAACCAAGTGGTTCAGCGGTAGCATTAAAATTTTCCCCTTCAACAAATCAAAGCATTAGATTCAGTCTCTATCTGTTGGAAAAGAAAGAACAATCAATCTCAATCTTTTTCTGTTTTCAATCAATTAAAGGACCAGAGAAATTGATTTGACCTGGGTTTCCTCTTCTTCTCTTCCCAAATCAGTATCATACATCTTGCACCAACCTTGCATCAACTTTGCATATATAACCATTTAGAAACAACCAAAGCAAAATCATAGGCAGTGACCATCTGGTTAGTGTGAGCATGCCTGCTATTAATTGCTGGATTTCTGAGATTGTACTCAGTAGTTTATCTTTGTGTTAGTGCTGTTAGTGTTTTGTGCTGTTATTTTTATTTTAAAAAGAAGTGTAACTAACTTCTAAATACAAATTGCTTGTTTTGATCTGAACTGTATGTGTGTCAACACTCACGTGTCGAGTCCTTATTCAAAGAAAAGGACATCTGTTAGATTGGAAGAAAATGCAGGCTGGACCCCTGTAGACTGCTACCTTACAGTATGTAACCAAAATATGGTTTCCAACGGTTCTGAGGAATTGTGGCACATTCTTATGGCACTGCTAATGAGTGACTATTATTTTTTCTTTTTCAAATGCTTTGTCAGCAACAGTTATCTATTTGAAATTTCTTGTTTCGTGTCTCAACTTCTATTCATGATATGTATGATGCTCAATTTTCATCTTTGCTTGTTACAGATCTTCCTGCAACTAGTGTTAGAGACTTCCTCCTACCTGCAATTCAGAACCTATTAAAAGACTCAGATGCACTGGATCCAGCACACAAGGAAGCCCTTGAAATCATGATGAAGGAAAGATCTGGTGGAACTTTTGAGACAATTAGTAAGGTGATGGGTGCTCATCTTGGGCTCGCCTCATCAGTGAGCAGTTTCTTTGGTGAGGGTGGGTTGTCAAAGTCTACTTGCCATAAACTCTCTTCTTGCAAAGTTTTTTAAGAGTTTGTGTTAGGATAGATTTTATTGTATTCAACAAGTGAATATGAGTTGAGTGATTTATGACTTCTCTCATATGTTCATTTGTTTGTTGTGGTTTTGTCACGGATTGCCAAAGGGGGAGATTGTTAGGACATATGTGTTTCACTTGTTAGGAACATATATCATGATTTTATGTAATTGGCTTATCCTTTGACAAAACGCACTTTACTTGTATTTGGGTAGATTTAGGATGTGTTTAAATACTTCAAGAAACCATGTTTCAAGATCAAGTGTTGAAACCTTTAGGTCTGTTCAAGAAAACAAGCTGAAAGTGCAGACTTATTAAAGCTCGACAGCTAGCATGTGTCGAGGTTTAAGAAGCTGTTCAGCCCATATGCTCGACAGCTATCTCAACAGATGCTCGACAGCTTCTATCTGTCGAGGTTTAAGAAAACAGCAATCTGATATGTTTTTCTTGGGATACGTGATTATGTGTTTGGGTCTTCTTTTCTCCTAACCCTAAACATATAAAATGATTGTTTTAAGGGCCGTCAAAGAGTTCACAAGTTGCACAAGCATTGAGCAAACCTTGTCCAAGCAAATTGTGACTAGAGACAAAGTTTTTGCCCTAGTTCATCTCTTTCTCTTGAAGAAGTTGTTGTGTATGTGCACCATAGGGTTTTGTAACCAAGCATCTTCTTGATCTTCATCGTGTAGATGAATTGAAGAACTTTGCAGCCAACAACCTTCTTAGTTGGTGATTGAAATTGCGTACTGGGATCCGCGCATTGGTTAGTCACGTACTTGAGAGCCGTGCATCAAAAGGGGGAACTGTCACTACAGAATAAGTCCAATTGGGTATTGGGGTAAAGGTTCAACTGTAGGTTAGTAAGGTACTTGGGATTCCTTTACTTGTAATTGCTTGTTGTGATAATAGTGGAGTTTCGGGAGTGGTGACCTGAAAATCATCCGGTGGGATTTTTACCGTTAGGTTTTTCCCCATTCGTAAACAAAACGCTGTGTATTTTATTTTCCGCTGTGTATTTAGTTGTTTGGTGATTTTTTTGTGCTACCACACGTTTTGCATTATAAATTGATTAATTAATAACTTGACTAATTAATTAATTAATTTCAATCACAATGGGTCAATCCGTTTGTGGCCTATCAACATGTCTAAATACAATCTCAACACATGCTTCTAATCCAATACAATTGCTATACAATACAATACAGCTATACAACATAATGCAACTCACTCTCTATCAATACTCCCCTATTAAAACACCTTGCCCACAAGGTAAGGGAACTACTTGGAAAGGGAAAGTAGTGGCTCCCAAGTGGCATCTTTTGCAAAGCCACCTTGCCACTAAACCAACAACTCAGTGATGACCCTTGATCGAAGATTAAGCTCCCTTCTGTCCAAGATAGCTATTGGTTCAGGGTTGAGAACTCCCACATCATTCACAGCTGGTAGAGTAGGAATTGGAAGGATATGTTGCCCCAATTGCTTCTTAAGACAAGAAACCTGAAAAACTAGATGAATTCTGGACTTAAGAGGCAGCTGCAACTTGTAAGCAGCAGCTCCAATCCTCTGAAGAACCTAGAAGGGACCATAGAACCTAGGAGACAACTTGTGAGAAGCCTTGGGAGCAATGGATTGCTGCTTATATGGCTGCAACTTCAAGTAAACCCAGTCACCAACTTCAAAAACTCTATCTGATCTATGCTTATCTGCTTGTAGTTTCATAGCATTCTGAGCTTGCACCAAATTGTGCTTCAAAACAGCAATCAAATCTTGCCTAGAATACAGCTACCTATCCCTAACCTCAACCTTAGTGGTACCAGGGATATCATCAAGGAGTTTAGGGGGAGGGACTCCATATAAAGCCTCAAAGGGAGTGCATTCAGTTGAGATATGATAGTTAGTATTGAACCAATACTCACACAATGATAACCACTCGACCCATTCAACTGGTATGTCACTAATGAAGGACCTAAGGTACTGCTCAAGGCTCCTATTCACTACCTCAGTTTGGCCATCAGTCTGAGGGTGATTGGAGGAAGACACGGCCAATTGAACACCCTATAACCTTATAAGCTCAGACCAGAAAAGGTATGTAAAGGCAGGATCTCTATCACTTACAATTGAATTGGGCATACCATGCAATTTGAACACATGTTGAAAAAATAGGGCAACAACCCTAGAGGCTAAAGAAGGATGAGATAAAGCAATGAAATGGACATATTTAGTAAGCTTATCCACTACCACAAAAACCACATCCATTCTGTGAGATCTTGGAAGACCTTCCACAAAGTCCATGCTTATATCATACCAAGGCTTACAAGGAATGGGGAGTGGCTGCAACAATCCAGCTGGTCTATAGGTCTCATGCTTCATCTGTTGACAGATAGCACATTCCTAGATGTAATTCTTCAAGTCAGACTTCATAACCTGCCACCAAAAGTCCTGTTTTAACCTGTGAAAGGATTTCAAGTACCCAGAATGGCCACCTAGGGGGCTATCATAAACATGAGACAACACCTTAGGTTTTAAACAACAAGATGGTCCCAAAAAAATCCTCCCTTTATAAAGAATCAATCCATTATGCAAAGTATAATGCTTAGAAGTAGTGCCTCACTTAAGAGTAGACAAGAGCTGCTGTGACACCTCCTCATGGAGATAACTTTGTTGTAATTCCTCAATCCAAGTAATGCTTGGAAATGAAATAAGAAATAAGTGAGCATTAAGGTCTACCACCTCCTTAAAAGAGCATCCCAATTTGGACAAGGCATCAGTAACCTTGTTATCTTGACCCTTCTTGTACTCCATTACAAAAGCATAGCCCAACAGCTTAGAAATCCATTTTTGCTATACTGGAGTGCCTATTTTCTGCTCTAACAAGAATTTCAAGCTCTAGTAATCAATTTTAATGATGAATGGCTTGCCAAGAAAATAAGGTCTCCACCTTTTGACAGCTGTAATCAAGGCCAAGAACTCCTTTTCATAAGTAGAGAGGTGCAAGCTTCTACCCTTCAAAGCTTGGCTGTGGAAGGTTATAGGCTTCTGCCCCTGCATCAGAATCAGCCTCAAGGTGTTGATAGGCAAAATCAGCCTCAGCAATCTACTTAAAGGAATCCTTTTTGAGCAAATTAGTCAAGGGTGCAGCTATGAGACCATAATTTCTAATAAAATTTCTTTAATAACCAATGAGCCCCAAAAATCCCCTCAAAGCTTTCACACAAGTAGGGGTGGGCCATTGCTGCATAGCCAAGACCTTCTTAGGATCAGTTTTGACACCCTGACTTGACACAATGTGCCCCAAATACACTTGTTCCTCTTAGCATAAAGCTAGTTTTGAAGCAAAAACTAAGCACAGCCCTCAAGTGATCCAAATGGTCTGCTAAGGACTTACGATAGACCAATATATCATCAAAAAAGACTAGAACAAACTTCCTTAAAAAAGGTTTAAATATATCATTCATAAAAGCTTGGAAAGTGGAAGGAGCATTTATGAGACGAAAGGGCATAACTAAGAATTCATAGCAACCCTCATGAGTCCTAAATGCAGTTTTAGGCACATCCTCAGCTTTCATTCTAATCTGATGATAACCAGATCTTAAATCAAGCTTAGAAAAGATTATAGAACCACACAATTCATCAAGTAATTCATCCACAATTGGAATGGGGAACTTATCTTTGATAGTGACTTGGTTTAAAGCCCTATAATCTATTCACATTTGCCAAGATCCATCAACTTTCCTCACTAACAGAACAGGTGATGAAAATGGACTTTGGCTTGGTCTAATAGAGCCAACTTCTAAAAGCTCCCTAACAATTTTTTCAATCTCAGTTTTCTGAAAATATGGATACCTATAAGGCCTTCCACACACTGGTCGAGTGCCCTCCTTGAGTGTAATGTTGTGCTCATGTCCCCGAGGAGTCAAGCCTTGAGGAACCTTAAACACAGCTACAAATTTTTCCAATAAGGACTCCAGTTTAGGCACAGGCAAGCTAGGTTCAGCATTGAAGAGTTAGGCTATGATCTGCAGCAAAAGGCCTTTCCTAGCAGGTTTCTTGAAGAATAAGTCTGCATCTTGAAGGGAAGAATGAGATGGCCTCAATCCCTTAAGAATCACTGACTTGCCATGCCATTGAAATGCCATAGTGAGCAGATTGAAATCCCACTGTATTAACCCCAATGTTCTGAGCCACTGAGTGCCCAGGACTAAATCACACCCTCCCAAAGGAAGCACATTAAGATCCATACAAAAATGATGACCCTGCACTTGAATTTGCAAATCTTGACAAGCACCAAGTGTCCTCACTGTGGCCCCATTGGCTATTTTAACATCATAAGCTAGAGCTGGATCAATTGCAAACTTCAAGCTTGAACACAACCCAGCATCCAGAAAATTATGGGTACTGCCAGTGTTAATAAGAATCACCAAGCATTGCCCTTGAATTTTACCTTCAATTCTCA